>JACXGI010017836.1:0-13957 GCA_016801175.1 Esox masquinongy
TGTTTTTGCAAACTTCAGCCGGGCTTGGATGTTTTTCTTTGTAAGAAAAGGCTTCCGTCTTGCCACCCTACCCCATAGCCCATTCATATGAAGAATATGGGAGATTGTTGTCACATGTAGCACACAGCCAGTACTTGCCAGAAATTCCTGCAGTTCCTTTAATGTTGCTGTAGGCCTCTTGGAAGCCTCCCTGACCAGTATTCTTCTCGTCATTTCATCAATTTTTGAGGGACGTCCAGTTCTTGGTAATGTCTCTGTTGTGCCATATTGTCTCCACTTGATGATGTCTGTCTTCACTGTGTTCCATGGTATATCTAATGCTTTGGAAATTCTTTTGTACCCCTCTCCTGACTGATATCTTTCAACAATGAGATCCCTCTGATGCTTTGGAAGCTCTCTGTGTACCATGGCTTTTGCTTTGAGATGCAACTAAGAAAATGTCAGGAAAATCCTACTAGAACAGCTGAACTTTATTAGTGATTAATCAGAGTCACTTTAAATGATGGCAGGTGTGTAATGACTTCTATTTAACATGAGTTTGAATGTGATTGGTTAATTCTGAACACAGCCACATCCCCAGTTATAAGAGGGTGTGCACGCTTATGCAACCAGGTTATTGTAAGGTTTTTATTTTTCATTTTTCCCCCTCGAAGATTTCAGTTTGTTTTTCAATTGAATTGTTCACATTATAGGTCACATTAAAAGTGGAAAAAATTCTGACATGATTTATCTTTGTCTCATTCTTTTACATCACAAAAACCTGGCATTCTAACAGGGTTGTGTAGACTTTTTATATCCACTGTAGGTGTCGATTACTCTAACTCAGTCCCAGGGCAAGGATATTTGGGGGAAGGCAGGTTCAGTTTTTATTTCATTAATTTAATTAAAATTCATACATTTAGGTTAGTTTTTTTATAGTAAGGGTTATATGGAGGTCAAAGAAGGAAAATTATATTACTAAAGCTATGTTATAGGGTGGTCAATACAGTATTTAGTGATTTTGAGCACACAGACAGTACACACACACACACACACACACACACACACACACACACTAACCTAACCTCAAATGGTGTTGTGCATAAAAGGGGAGACAATTGAGCAAGTTCCTTAAGCTTAATTCTGAGTGTTCGCATTAGAGTGGCTGTTATTGTCAAGTAATGTTGACAAAGTTGTTGTAAGTCAGTTATCCACTGTACCAGTGGTTCAGGCTCTGGTCTCACCTCCAGCACTGTCCAGCAGTATGGTGAGGTGTGGCAGAGAAACACCTAGCCAGGCTACTCCTGTGGCACAGCTTTTCCCTGACCACACACAGAGCATGGACATCAGGAGGGCTAACATTATCAGCATGCCTGCCAGTGTCTCTCGGCTAAAAATAAATAACTGCTCGTTTTTATCGGAAGAATTGAGCAGACCAGAGTAGACTTGTTCCTGAGACTTCTTTCTGTGCTCTCTGATGGTATATTCTACCAGGAACAAAAAAACGTTTAACATTAGATCTACAGATCTTTTAATTGTGACACCAGGTGTCATAATAGCAAACATTGAAAGGCTTTCTATATTCCTACATAACTGATTTCATGTTGTTTCTATTCACTTTTTATTATTTCACACATCAGTAAAAAAATTGTTTAATCAATTTTCTTCCTAATACCAAAAGTAACTGTTTCCTACATTTACAATGTTAGTATATTTTTTACCTTTGATATGCTGTCTTTCTATATTTTGTCTTCCTGGAAATTAGGGAGATCTGAAACAGTTCTTGAGGATCTCCAAAAGCAAAGATGAGAAACTCAAGTCTCAACCAATCAGTACCAAAACCAAAGTAAGTAATGATTATGTATATCTTTATATTGGATGGGGGGGGTTCTCATCACAATTTTCTCACTCTGTTGGAAAAATTATATAAGGACACACAGGAGGACACACAGGTGTCCACATTTGAATGCAAACGAGTCCCTTTTTTCCTCTGTAGAGGACATTAGAAATAGGTTTGGTGTAGCTAGACAGCTTTTAAAAGTTCTATTTAAATGTCCTCCTGGGTCTAACACAGTCAGTGCCACTTTGAATTGTACTTCAGTGCCCCATCTCTCCCTATCTCTTATCATCTACCCAGGTATCCATCTGTACCCAAGTGGCTCATGGGATGGAGCACATGTGCAATCATCGCTTCGTCCACAAGGACCTGGCTGCCCGTAATTGTCTAATCAGCGGCCAACGCAGTGTGAAAATCTCATCTCTCAGCCTCAGCAAGGATGTTTACAACAGGTAAGAGATGGGCCTTCTGTGTCTAGTGACCCTTATCATCTGAGAAGAAAATACAGCTGACGTGTACCAAGACAGTATATGCAGCCACATAGTTAAACGAAAAGTGAACACAAAGTAGTTCATATGCTATCGTGTACACTACCGTTCAAAAGTTTGGGGTCACTTAGAAATGTCCTTGTTTCTGAAAGAAAAGCTAATTTTTGTCCATTAAAATAACATCAGATTTATCGGAAATACAGCAGTGTAGACATTGTTAATGTTGTAAATGACTACTGCGTCTGGAAATGGCTGATTTTCAATGGAATATCTACGGTACATAGACATACATTAACAGCAACCATCAGTCCTGTGTTCCAATGACACGTTGTGTTTGCTAATCCAAGTTTATCATTTTAAAAGGCTAATTGATCATTAGAAAACCCTTTTGCGATTTTGTTAACACAGCTGAAAACTGTTGTGCTGATTAAAGAAGCAATAAAACTGGCCTTCTTTAGACAAGTTCAGTATTTTCCTGCCTAGAAGGCCAGCATCCCGGAGTCGCCTCTTCACTGTTGACGTTGAGACTGTTGCTGGACATTTGCCTGTCTGCTTGATCTGCCTGACCTCTTTTTCTGACCTGTCCGTTGGCAGTGAGTACTACCACTACCGGCAGTCGTGGATTCCCCTGCGCTGGCTCCCGGCCGAGTCCGTTTTTGACGATGACTTCTCCACCAAGTCAGACGTTTGGGCCTTTGGGGTTCTGATGTGGGAGGTGTTCAGCCTCGGTGAACTGCCATACACCAAACTGACTGACGACCAGGTGCTAGAAGGTCAGGAAAAATCTCATGGACATGACGTGTTTTGACAGTGTATTTCACCGGACTTCTTAGTAACTCCAAGCTATGTTCCAATGGCTATCAGATAGCAGTGCTGCAATGAGTAATGGGCTGGATTTAATACATGTTCGCGTGTTCTATGACAGGCTGTATGGGCTGTATGACAGGCTGTATGGGAATAAGAAAATACAGCTGTAACTACATTTTCATAGTTTTAGTGTGCTTTAAATGCCTGGATGTCATATCCATTTGAACTTTCAATATAATAATTATAGTCTAGTATGTTAATTTTTCCTTTATAAGTATTACTAAATAGTTCCTTCTACATAGAATATACAGTACTATAAAAGATTGGGTTATTGTATGGCTTACCGTAGCATGCAGTTTTAAAGTAAACAGTAAGCAGACATTTTGGACACGTACACTCTCTTTTACGGGTTAACTTCAAGCTATTCTCAGCTGACAATGTCAGAACTGTGATTTTACTTGGTATTTTAAGGATTTGTATTTTGTTGACTTTTTTTGGAGCTAGACTGTATTGCAGGTTGCTCTGCTAAATAGCACATAGTAATATAATGTTATTACCTAGATGAAGGCAGGCTGACTGCCCAGTTATTCTTATGCTTCATGCAGTTATTAAGCAGATGCTGTTATCCAGAGTCACTTAAAGGAGCAATGAGGGTTAAAAGTATTGGTCAAGGGACAAAATTATAGATATTTCCACTTTCTGGCTTGTGAATTCAATCTAGCAACCTGTGAATTCAATCCCCCTCCATCCAGGTCTGCAGGCAGGCAAGGTGAAACTGCCTGCACCCGACGGCTGCCCCTCCAAAGTCTACAAGCTCATGTGTCGCTGCTGGGCCCCCAGTCTCAAAGAGCGTCCCTCCTTTGGCGAGGTTGTCAGCGCCCTGGCGGAGCTGCCCTCCGACAGCAACGTCTGAACAGAGGACAACTGACCCCGCCCTATCCCGAGGGCATGACCTCAGCCCCCACCTGCTACCCCCTGGCCCCCTCCACCCCCTACCCTATATGCCAACAGAAATGGTGGGTTCTGAGTCACACACATTTCAGGGATGAGGGGGAGGAGTTATTATTTCAAAGGATGTGTGGAAAAGAAGACTTTTGTTATACCAGTGGATTGGAGACATACCGCAATGTGTTTGTAGTTGGTCTAATGTGAGAAGGACACGATTGCCAGGAGTTT
This sequence comes from Esox masquinongy, assembly GCA_016801175.1. NCBI lineage: Eukaryota > Metazoa > Chordata > Actinopteri > Esociformes > Esocidae > Esox > Esox masquinongy. The sequence continues at coordinate 4,288 of JACXGI010017836.1, forward strand.
ACATTTGCCTTAATCGCAGCATGGAAGACTGATGCTATCCCTCTGGGCCCATGTGGTTATGCTATACCCGTGCCAGGCCTGGGTCGCTCAGGGTGGGTTTGACCCAGAGACGGTCTCCCTTATCCTTCACAACCATGCGGCACAAGAAGCATAAAAACGACAGTGCCTCGCCTGCCTGGACCTCAGTCAGACAACTTTGAAATCCTCTCAACTAATCAAGGAGAAATTTTGCAACTTTTGTCCAGCAGGGGGCACACTTTGTGTGTGCTGGACTGGTCCAGACACCTAAACACTGTATCTAGTGTTTGTTTCCGACTTGGAATTTGGAGCCTCTTATGTGTTTCAGTGAGGCCGTTGTCTGAGCTGTTTGACTGAAATCTATTGAAGAGACAAAGATCAGGGTACAAAATGGATAGGGTTTCCCATTAAGGTTTATACAATAAAAGTTTCAACTTTATAGTCTGTTACACATTTTGTTTAGGGAACTCAGTGGATTGTCTTATCACTAAAAATATGAACTTCAAAGGAACAAAAGTAATCAAATCAAATACATAGACAAGGAATATTTTGAGGTAGTTTATGTTTTTGTGCATTAGGACTGTCATTTGAACCCCAAGGTGCTCGATGGTAAAAATCATTGATGGCTTTTACCATAACTGATCACATCTTACTAGTATAACCATCCATATCACAGTTACAGTCAGTGATTATTACATGGGCTGCAATGCTGTCTTTTCAGAGGTCCAATCACAATTCCCCTTCTTTTCCAGTTGGTCCAATATATTTGTGCAATGTTGCAATGTGGACCATCCCACAAGGCGATGTGGACATACTGTAGAAATCATGCACTAACTTCACTTAAAAATATATATATATCCCTTTTTATTATGGTCATATTTTAGAAGGATGTACCTACGGGAACCTGTTTATTTATTTTGAAGGTCCTGTTTTTTTTACATGTCTTTTTTCCATAAAAAGGTACTTACTTCACACAAAAAAACAGTTGTATATATGTTTTCGTTCTCTTGTGATACATCTCAGTAATGAGTGATTATGTTAATACATTTGTTATTACAAAAGAACAAAGATGGTTAAGCGAAAGAGCCACAAGTCGCCAATGCTCTTCAAGGGACTTAAGTGCCTGGTAAATGAAGGAATATTCGCTGTTTTTCCTATTTCCTTTTTCACAATATCTAATCAATATCGAAAAGCCTGTTTTTTAATACCTCGGTTTTTTTTATATGGTTTTAGTGCAAAACAGTTTTTTTATGAATGCTATGCCCTCACCCCTGCGGCCATTTTTCTGTTTTTTATCTGCTTCAGCTAATGATCAGAGTAACCACAATGTATACACGCTGCTCTCAATAAAGGCTAAAGTTTTTTAACCAGTTTTATCTGTCTTGTTTACATGTTGCATAGAACTCACTTGGACTGACTGTGTACAGTTGATGTACAACACTTCATGTACTTATTTTGGGATAACACAGGTTTTCCATATAAAAGTAATGACACAAGTGTTCTGGAAACACTACACAATGGTTGTGCCAACAAATTAAAAAGAATACACCGATCAGCCATAACATTATGATCATCTGCCTAATATTGTGTAGGTCCCCCTTTTGCCACCAAAAGAGCCCTGACCCGTCGAGGCATGGACTCCACTAGACCTCTGAAGGTGTGCAGTGGTATCTGGCACCAAGATGTTAGTAGCAGATCCTTTAAGTCCTGCAAGTTGCGAGGTGGGGCCCCCGTGGATCGGACCTGTTTGTCCAGCACATCCTACAGATGCTCGATTGGATTGAGATCTGGGGAATTTGGAGGCCATGTCAACACCTTGAACTTGTGTTCCTCAAACCATTCCTGAACCATTTTTGCTTTGTGGCAGAGGGCATTATCCTGCTGAAAGAGGCCAATGCCATCAGGGAATACCGTTGCCATGAAAGGGTGCACATGGTCTGCAACAATGCTTAGGTAGGTGGTACGTGTCAAAGTAACATCCACATTAATGGCAGGACCCAAGGTTTCCCAGCAGAACATTGCCCAAAGCATCACACTGCCTCTGCCAGCTTGCCTTCTTCCCATAGTGCATCCTGGTGCCATGTGTTCTCCAGGTAAGTGACACACGCACCCGGCCACCCACGTGATGTAAATAGAAACATGATTCATCAGACCAGGCCACCATCCATTGCTCCGTAGGGCTGCAGTTTTGGAGATGCTCTGACCCAGTCGTCTAGCCATCACAATTTGGCCCTTGTCAAAGTCTCTCAGATCCTTTTGTTTGCCCATTTTTCCACATCGACTTTGAGGACAGAATATTCACTTGCTGCCTTATATATCCCACCCAGAGACAGGTGCCATGATAACGAGTTTATCAGTGTTATTCACTTCACCTGTCAGGGGTCATAATGTTATGGCTGATCAGTGTATATAAAGTGCAGTAGGTAGTAATTCAGACCCCTTCACTTTGTCCACATTTTGTCAGTTATTGACTTAATTTGCAATTGATTAAATACATTATTTTTACCATTAATCTACACAGATTAATGAGATTGCCCAGATTGCCCATAATGACAAAGCAAAATCAAATTTGTATAAATGTTTGCCTATTAATTGAAAATTATTAAATTAAATATCTCCGTAGAATTTTGAGAATTTTGTTTAGTCACAGATTTAGGAAAGGTTATACAAAATTGCTAAATTATTGAAAGTTTTGAGGACAGTGGGCTACATCACAGTGAAATGGAAGAAGTTTGGATCCACCAAGACCCTTCCTAGATCTGGCAGTCCAGCTGAACTAAATAACTGCAAAAAAGACCTTAATAAAGGGATTGATCAAGAACACAATGACCCCTCATATAGACCTTGAGAGTTTCTCTTCAAAAATGGGAGAACCTGCCAGAAGGACATCTCTATAGCATTACATCAATCAAGTCTTTATGGTAGACTGGCAAGATGGAAGCTACCAAACTGAACTTGAAGGTCTCTGAGAGCATGAGGAAAACATTGTCTGGTCCAAAATCAAACTATTAGGACTGAATAGTGCTACGTCTGCTTAAAACAACTTCCATCTCATCACCTGGCTAATAGCATCCCTAGTGCACGGTGGTGGGAGCATCATGCTATGGGGATACTTCTTATTGGCAGAGATGGGGAGGCTGGTCAAGATTGAGGGATGGATTTATGGAGCAAAATACACAGAGGTTCTTAAAGAAAATCTGACCCAGAGCACACAGGATCTCAAACTGGGGTGAAGATTCATGATTCAGCATGACAATCAACCAAAGCACACAACCAAGACATTAATGGAGTGGCTTTGGGACAAGTCTGATAATGTTTCCCTTCTAAAAAGTACTGAATATAGAGTATGAATAATTAAGTATTTATGTACCTTTTTATTTTCAGTAAATTGGCACAAATTTCAAAAAATGTGTTTTTGCTTTCTCATTATGGTGTATTGTGTGTAAATTGATGGAACAAAAAATATGTCCAATTGAATCATTTACTGTATAATCAATTAGAAATTACCTCTAGAACACAAAATGTGTAGGAAGTAAATGGGTCTGAATACTTTCAAAGCCACTGTAAGTTGTGCCACAACCACCGTCAAATCGCTTGTACATGCGTTTGGCCTACCTTATGGAATACATAGCATGCAGAGTGGACATATTGGAGGTAAGAGACAGTACTATAATATAAAAAATATTTTTCTCTTTCGTAAGAACGCAATTTCTGGGGGTGTTTGATGTAGAACAAAAGAGAAAGTTCTGGTGACCGCTAGAGAGTGGCTTAATGAAAGGTTTATGAAGACAGGTCTTCACCCTAGACCTCTAGGCCTACTCATATCCAGGGGACCTAATACCTCCACCCCAATAATCATCTCATCTTTGTGCTTGATCGTGATGATAGAGATTCTTGTGTAGCTGTAGTAGACGGATGAGTGCATTTTCTCATGCAAATGTGGCGTTTCCATTTATCCTCTCTTCAACTTCTCCTGGTTCATTCTTTTTCAGAGGCCTTGTGAGACTGGGACCATTTAGACCTCAGCGAATTTGGGCAGGGGGTATTGTAGCTGAGTGTTCTGCGGGTCTATTGTGAGAGATGTGTTGTCTCCAATGTGTGGTTACATGAGTGGGAGGTTACAAACCAGGCTGGGGGGCAACATGATCTTGGGTTGACAGTTTAACTCCCTCTTAATGTTGTTGTTACATTTTACGTTTGACATTTTACAGACACTCTTATCCAGAGGAACTTTAGGGTCCTGTGAACGTTTCCTGTGATACAGTTTATTATATATTATGTCATTGACCTTTGATTAGCCCTTTTTAGTCTACAAATGGTTTAGGCGTATGTAGTACTTGATTGAATTATGTAAAGAGTAATGTGAATTACCTCTGGTATTGGCTATGTGAAGTTATAACATTTTATTACTTCTCCTGATGCACATTAAATACAATATTGCTTTGAAGGCTTGCGTGTCTTGTTATTTCAATATCGTATTGCCTGGCCACAGTGACGTCGTACACAGCGCAACCATTTTGGTATTTATTCTAATGAACATGCGATATTGACCAATGGTAGCTGTAGTCAGATACCCATCGGCCAATCGGTAGACAACGCTGTGACTCACCAAATAAGGAGAGACAACTCCATAAAAGGAAACATTGTATCTCTTTATAAGGAGGAAAGTAGATCTTTCATTGTAATATTCGTCCACTTCAAGATTCATTTTTTCAAGAGACATGCGGATTGTGTGCACATGCACGGCTTTAATACTGCTATTACATCATATTCGATTTAATAACTGCCGCGTTCGCGTATTGAAGGCGTATACCGACGACATTTTACACATTTACGGAGTGAACTACATGACATGGCGGAGTAATAACAAGTGCGCGCTTCGTTTTTTCCTTTTTGAGAAAGTGCCCGGAGTTTTGGAAATAGAGGAGGTTGAGACAAACTGAACCGCGCTCAGGAGTCCCAAGGGTAGCATCAGTTTTGAAAGTTTGCTTTCGTGGCTTCAAACAGAAGCGATTTTTGCGGCGGCCGCATATTTGCTGTTTGTTTACCTTTCTCGTGGTTGGGCTTGTATGAGTTGTGCTGTAATTTTACTAACGCGCGCTCCAGCAGTCGGCTGGCGATTTTAGAAACCGGTTCCTCTAAATAGAATGTTACCAAGCCAGGCTGGATCAGCACCATCTGGAAACGGGTCATCGTCTGTCAGGGGTAGGCCTAACATAGGTCACGGTTCTGGGGTGATTGGGAGTGGGATTCACCCAGTGTTAGTCAGAGCTGGACAAACGGTAACTGGGGGCAGCGACAGCACCGGTGCGGTTGGGATGTTGGGGGGCAACGGTCCAGGAGTGGGTTCTAGAGGTGGGGCGAGACCAGGGAACGGAGCGGGACTGACCGCTCTACAGAACGCCGGCCAGGGAGGTATAGGTCTGAACACACACGGAGGCAGCCGGTACAACCCGGATAAAGAGTGTGTGCCAATGGGGTGCAGTGGATCGGACGCTGATTCGGACTCGGGGGATGATGACGACCCGATGGGTTCAATAGGGGACAACCGAAGAGGTGTAAAGCGGGAGAGACTCGAGATGGAGGCTGCGGTGACAGGACAGGAGGCTGGAATACCACAGGGTGGTTATGGTGTGGTCCCTGGAGGTGTTGCTGGCGCAAAACCAGGAAAGAAAACGCGTGGACGTGTGAAGATCAAAATGGAATTTATCGACAACAAGTTGAGGCGATACACAACTTTTAGCAAGAGGAAAACTGGAATAATGAAGAAGGTGAGTTGTCACAGGGAACTGAGGGAAGATTCCAGCTGTGGCATATCACCACATATGACAATGATGTGTTGTGGGACAACTCTGCGGTGTCCTGTATGAAGTGTCGGCTACTCATGCTGGATGTGTTTGGGGCATCATCACGTTTAGTAAAACGATCAAACCAGATGCACTAACTAAAGGTTAGCCGCCACAACGACCGATAATGTCGTAATCATTATGTTGCATTTGTTTCTAAACATGTACAACAGCCTTTTCTTATGTCACTGACTTAAATTTTCTTTAACACGTGGACGGCCCATTCAACCCCAAATCCCACTGAGATTTTTTTTTTACATAACCTCATGTAATACGAATCCCATACATGAAGTTTAAAGAACAAGTATCATGTCTGTCCTGGCACTGAGTGACTGAAAGTCACAACAGGCATGACTGGCTTTGTGCTTTAAATAGACTAGGCTACTAGACTACAGTAATTGGCACTCCTATTTCTGAACAAGACCGTATACACACACACACACACACGCACACAAACCTGTGTCTGGCATGGTTACTGTGGTACTACACTTGATACATAAATTGTACATTTATTTTCTGTGCGTATTTCAGTTGCATTTTATTTAAAAATCGAAAGAGTAGTTTCTGCTCAGTGTTTCTCACAGAGCCTTTTAATCTAGCCTGACTTCAGTACCTGATTGTATAGGGCAAATTTTTAAGGATCTGCAAACTAAGATTGGTAAATAACTGAACACTCAGTGCTGTAGGTTACATCCACTACTGCAGTCTTTGATTAGACGCAGCTGTATATCTGTCCTGAAGTGTGACAGGCATAGACAGTTGACTAAACCCCAGGGACAGATTATCAGAGCGCGATGAGGAGACTAAACAGGCCACTGTACACTACTTTAATAAACATACAAAGACTATGCCTCAAGTGTCCATGTCTACACTACCCAAGAGCTAGCTGGACACTTGAAAGAGGTGTGTTTGTGAATCAGAGGTCCAGGGTTCAAGCCAGAATGGGCCGATTCGTGATGAAGTGTTGCTTGCTAAATGAAGTGTTGTAATTTTTCTATGAAGGGCGGGTGGGATGTCTCCTATGCCATTGCTGCTTTGTCATATGAGTCTGATTTGTTTCATTTCCTCAAACAACCCTCTGCCCTTTTGGGTTTTACCCCTCTGACCATGAGCATATAGATCAGCGTTAATGGCTGGTAATATTCTGCTGGATCCATAATGTCATTGGTTATACTACTTACCATAGACTGCAGGATCCTAGTATGTATATGGAATGAACCCTGTCAGTACCATCATGTTTAAGATTAACAGATGAGGTTTAATGTAGAAACTATCAAAAGTGTGAAGTAGATTAGCATTTTGTAGAGGGAAAGCGGCAGATGTAATATCAGTTGGGGAAATGCTACTACAAGTACAGGAAGTGTTTAATTTATTTTTTTACCTGTGTAATTGCAGTGCTTCTCATTTCCATTGTTTGATCTCTGAAAAAGGGTTCTTACTGATGAGGAAGTCCCTTGCTTTCCTCCCATTGCCATCCTTCAGTGTTGTCGTGGAAACGGAGGGTTCTATATTGTACAGAGTGATTGCTCTGTGCTTTTAATTGCGCTATGCCAAAGTATGCCTACATCTGACACTCACGTTTCAGATCGCTTTCTGGGCCACAGGTGTGTACAACCACAAGTAATAACTTGTGCAAATGTATTTATTGAGCGTATTTGTAACTCCATTCCCCAGGCTGGAATCATTCAAATTAATTTGTTTTATTAACCGGGGATAATCAGTAGGAAGGTGAAGTAGCATTTCTATTTTATTTTTTCTGAAGTAACTTTTTTTGTGTTGGAATGGTGAGTGCACCCTAACAACAATGAAATAGTGTGGGAATTTCCTGGTCATTAAAATACAAATGCAGGTAGACTGCTGATTGGTTAGATCATCCTCCTCAGGAGTATGACATCATAGTCTTGATGTATGGGATTATCAGAATGTGAACTTGGAAAAGATTTTCACACGACTGTTGTTTTAAATGATCAAAGTTTTACTGTGTGTTAATTCATTATTGATGTGCATTTAGTCAGGTGAATGAAGGGATGATGACTCCCTTGTTGCTTGATGGAGGGAATCTAGTTTCGTTGGTCCATTCCTCATCTCACAGCTCAAATACACCCTGACTGAGTCTTCTATGGGGCAGTCTACTTCTGAATGATTTGCCTCTATAGTGTCACCGACTACACTGAACTGAACAAATTTACCTTGCTAGCTCTATCTGGATGTGTAGTACACCACTCAGGGCTGTGTGATGGATGTAGATCAGTAATCTGTTTCTGAAATGCATATGCAGGCTCATTCAAAGGGACTGTCTAGCCTTCATACTCTAGCCGGGCTTGTTTTACAACACCCAGGATTTTACTTCCGCTCAAGATTACCTCAGATTATCACATCCCTGAGTCTTAATCAATAGAAAGGCCTCATTCGAATCAAACTTCATCGGTCACATGCTTCGCTATCAGCCGGCTAATTGTGAACTGCTTGCCAACATGGATCTGTATGACTGTGAAAGTGGCTACAGTGCTAATTGGGTGAGCCTACGCATGGGCTACTTGAATGCGGCCACAGGCTCCTTACATGAAAGGCCATGGAGACCATGGTTGCAAAGAGGGACTCTTCCATTCCCACAGACACACAGCTAGAATAGGTGCATGCTAACTACCAGGGTCAGGGATTACGACAGCCAGGAGGCCTAAAGCAAACAAGCTATTATGACAGATGATACCGAATTGAAATGAATGAATGCCCAGTCCCCTGTTTTCAACAGTATAGTTATAATGGCTTGCCCTTGAGTATTGACCAAGCTGCACAGTAACTAAAGCTGAAATTTCACTGCATTTCACTATTGTAACAAGTCCACACCTGCTGGAGCAAAGCAAATGACAAATAGTTTGATTTGACTTACCTGGGAAGGTTGACAGCTAGACATTCTATCACTAAGGTGAGTTACATTTGAATTGATTACCCGTTTTATTGAGAGCTGCTTGCTCTTCCAGCTGAATGTTTTCCCAGAGCCCACTAAAACAGAATAATAAAATGGCTGAGCTAGTCAAGCCAAACACTTCTTATATTTGCTCCTTTTCAGAAGAAGCTCAAGTCTCCAGGGTTTGGCCGTTTGTCTTGTGATTGGTTGATAAGTCACCTCCCAGTCTATTTCAACCAATACTGGCAACTATGTTATCGACAAATGTTATACTGGCAACTGTTATCGACAACTCTCATTGAACCAACTAGTGCTAAAATCCCCCTCATAGGTGAGCTCATCTCAGATGTCTAGATCTCCATGGCAGCAAATTTGTTTCATTTTTATATTCTTTGACTGTCATTCATTTTTTTTTTTTTTTTTTTTGGGGGGTGCCATAATCAAGATTTATTGCAAAATGGTACTTAACATAATATCAGCTGGAAGCAGAAGTTCCTTGACAGGGAATGTAACCCAGTGGAGTACTCATACAAATGGCACTATAGTCTAATAGACCCAATTAGTTTTCATAGGCTACTTGATGTAGCTCAAGAAAGGATTGTTGGTTGTGTGTTCAATAGCCATCTTCTAGTCCCAGTGGTTAGCTATGTTATCAGCGAAAGTCATTTGTATTTGCTAAGGTGAAGGTGATAGTATTGCACCTACTCTCTCCCTCCGTGTGTGTGTGTGTGTGTGTGTGTGTGTGTGTGTGTGTGTGTGTGTGTGTGTGTGTGTGTGTGTGTGTGTGTGTGTGTGTGTGTGTGTGTGTGTGTGTGTGTGTGTGTGTGTGTGTGTGTGTGTACAACACAATGATCCAGACCCTTAGATTGAGAATGAGGTTTCCAAAGTTGCAGTCAGT
>JACXGI010017837.1:0-13956 GCA_016801175.1 Esox masquinongy
TTTACGACTTAATTTAATAGACTTGGAAAGTGAGATTCCGGAATTAAAATATCTATTGTTTTGAGCCATAGAGATGAGTCTTGTACCCTTTACTTTTTTCCAATTCATCAACATTTTACAATAGTGATGTCTGAGCTTTGAAGGTGATTGTTCACTTGATAGCTTTGCGGACTGATTGATCATTGCAAACGTCCATAACTCGCCCTTTTCTGAAATGTCTATGGTAAAAATGAATGGGTCACGTGACCTATGGAACCAAGATGGCGAAATATGGGCGGTTCCACTTTCCAAGTTTATTCAAATCAATGCAGATGTTTCAGTATTCGACATGTCGAAAACCCTGTCATTCAAAATTGTTTTATAAAAAATATCTTTGAAATGTGTTCATTATCATACATACTGTAAATCTGTGTTTTAGCAACATTAAAAAATCTAATGCAAAATTCAATCATGCAAGTTTTCATTGAAATGTTTATATTTGGAGGGGCATAGATGTTCTGTAGGGCGGGCAGTGCCGCCTAATACTCCGACCCAAAACGCCTCACCCTGTGATGTGCGCAATAGCCGGAGGAGAAGGTAATCAGAGGAGAAGGGGGGGGGGGGGGGGGGTAATTGTGCTGTGCTCATCAAGTCCACAATGCCGGACTAATGGAGAAAACATCTTTCTCACCTCCTCAAAGACTAGTTTCGAAATGAATTGTTTCCACTTCAGTTCGGTTTTGACCACACAAAAGACTAGGTAATATCATTAGCTACAGCAGGTCTGAAAACATTGTTTTACTGTGGTGCTGCCTTATCACATTTCCACTGTTAGGGATTTAACTATGTTGTGCTTTTATGTTATTGTATTTTTATATTTTTTCTTTTTCTTTGTAAAGCACAATGAATTGCTTCGATGCATGAATTGTGCTATATAAATAAACTTGCTTGCTTGCTATGTGAATGTCATTGAACTGCTACCAGTATCTCTGTAACTGTCTGAGACATGTTTCAATAAATGTTAAAAAAGGGTAACATAGATCAAAATGTTCTAAAATCTACCACCTTAAAATTATGCTTGGTTAAAATGTTAGTGTCCTTTATATACGTTTTATTTTAATTTAGTGTAACAGGTTACATGATAGGAGTTTAGTTAAGAGCAGGATCAGGGCATTGTGGGTCAGAGAGCAACATGGATGCAGAGGAAAGACATAACAGACCCTAAAAATTTACCTAAATCTGCATGTGGTCCAAGAGGTGCACACAGTAATTCTTGAATTTGGTTTATATGTGTATAATGTTTGTTGATGTGCCTTTAAAAGAATAATGTGTCATGGTTTCTTTAAATTAATTTCAGCATATTTCTGTTGTATTTTTTATTTACTTTTAGTTTTCATGGTGTCTGCTGACAGGAATGAAAGAGAGAAAAATAAATAATTAAAAGACAGCTGAATGAGGCGTGGCGATTACTTCATTGGAGCAATGTAGTTATAATCTCTGTCCTAGCCAACACATGTACCATGCCTTCACTATTGTTTTTACACAGTGTAAATCCCATATTCCATGTAAACAATGGCTGTAAACTACATTGAGCATAATCTCTTTTATGATGTTACACAACATTACAGTTGTAGCTTACTATGGGACTCACATTAAGTTGTAGTCCTTTCCTGTGGGTTGCATGTAGTACTGTTTGTACAGAGTGTTTCTGTGGGGTGTGAAGAAATGTTATGGTTTGTCAAATTTGACACATTAAACAGATGAGAGATCTTCTGTTCAGCTGTTTGTGCAGGATATCTACAGTTTTCAATGAAAAAACAAATAGAAGGCTACCTCTTTCTCCATTTTTAATTATGTTTTCTGGCACACAGTCCTTGTAGAAGATTACTTCTAGAACAAATTACTCTCTGTGTCCCTTTGTTTGTTCAGAAAGCACCTCAATGACCTCATGGCCCTCCTGTTCATTCAGTGCATAGGCACCATAGCTGGGGAACATGAAACGCACCTCGTAGGGTGAGTTATGGTCAAACCGTGGGCAGCAGTAAGCCAACCACGGGTGTTTAGGGATCCCTAGTCGGGCCTCATTTCCCCGCCGTATGGTGGCCCGGAGACAGTCACCCCACTTATCATGTAGGACTGCTTTCCACTGCAGAAGTTGTTAAGCCAGTGGCGCACAACATCTAAATAGGTGCTCCAGGTCTCATCCTAGATGTCAGTGATCTTAAAACAGGTCATTAGCTAACTGGGTCTGAGAGGAGATTTGCAGTGGTCTCACCTCGGACAGTCAAAGAGAAGGGTTAAAATTAAGAGACCACTGCAAATTGAAAGCCTCTGTTACTCACTCAAAACTTCCCTTTTAACTTTTTTGGAAAGGAAAGAAAAAGGTGCAGTGGTCTCTTAATTTTTTCCTGAGCTGTATATATTTTCCTTTCTCTCTCAAGCAAATACAGTTTGACTGTCCAAAGTGAATATCAAATACAAAATAGGTAACTAGCTTTCTAGCTAGCAAATACATTTTGTTCGCTGTGATATATACACTTGAGGAAAAACGTGAGGATTGATATAATTGTGAACAAAACTGACCGGTACACACGAAGTACCCTGTTTATTTGAAATGAGAATTATAAAGCAAAATTTCAAACTTAATTTTGAGGAATACAACATTGTCATGTTCTTTGAAGTCAACAACACCACTTCCTTAGTTTGTAGTGTTTTAGAGTAAGTTTCCGCTGGCAATGCAGCTTTGCAAAAGTTATATGTACTGTTTCCATTCATTAATTTGTACGATGCTAAAAACGCTGATTACTGATTGAGACAGAGCTGAATAATGGACTGTTTTAAAATATGACAATGTGCCTTAAGGGACAACTCGGGGTAAGTGGACTGTTAAAGAAATATGATTTTTGGACGAACTATCCATTTAAGGCTCCACTTGCTGGAATATTGTAGCAGGATTCAGGCCCAGATCCTTGGAGGGGCAAAGCCGGGCATTTGCCCTCCAGAAAGAATTTGACCTCCAGATAGATTCCCCCCAGTTTTGTTTCCCAAAAACACTGCAAATGGTATATGCATTACATATGCCCCCTTGTTTATAAAAAAGGCCCCCTCAATCATTTCATCCTGGAGCTGGGCCTTTAAAGCTGTCGGACACACTGGAACCAGGCAGCCAGATCCCTGCCAACAGTTGGAGGGATAGCAGGTAGACCTGCAATGGATACACCTGAGCCTGGTTACAGACCCTATGAGTCCAGTGGTAATGGTGGTATAGTAGTAGGACTTGCTGGTATAGGCTAGGCTGTTTAAGGTGGTAGCAGCTAAGTACAATACATCTAGATGTAGTCCAGACAGAACAATGCATCTAGATGTAGTCCAGACAGCATAATGCATCTACATGTAGTCCAGACAGAACAATGCATCTAGATGTAGTCCAGACAGAACATCACATCTAGATGTAGTCCAGACAGAACAATACATCTAGATGTAGTCCAGACAGAACATCACATCTAGATGTAGTCCAGACAGAACAAGCTGGACTACCTGTGCAACCTGAATGGGCTGCAGGTACCGCCTCATGCTACCAGTAGTGACAAGGAAACTAGAAAAATGCAATACTAGAGAAGAATCAGTCCGAAGGATAAGGAGAGAGAAATTGTCTGTGGCCACCATCTGCAAAACCATTCTCTTTTTGGGGGTTGTCTTGATGTTGCCTCTCCAGTGCACATGTTGTCACTTTCATTTGCACCAAAACTGGTGACATTGATTCACAATCGCTTAAGCTTCCTAACTGGACAGATTGATATCACTGAAGTTTAATTGACTTGATGTTACAGTATACTGTGATGATTACGTGTTCCCTTAATTTCTTTGAGCAGTGTATTAACTATCTTTATTTGTCTGCAAGAGGTTTCTCTGAAGTGAAGACCTCATCAACACCAAGTGCAGAATATGGTAAAAGGTGAGAGAAACCACACCTCTTGGTATAAACAAAGCCTTGACCACATTGACAAAAAAGCCCCCTTCACTGCACAAAGAGTCAGATAAAACTTGCTGTTCCCCGAGGTAGTCAGTCATTCAGCAAGTCATACAGACAGGTCCATTGTTCCAGAATCTTTTTTTTATCAACCCCACCATCATAACCAATAGTGATTTCTATGTCTGGTAAGGCGCTGATCTATTTTCAATTCTTCATTCATTTTTCTAATAGAGATTAAGTGGATTAAAATGAAATATTCCTCTAAATCTACAAGAAATACATTATAATGACAAAAATTGATTTAAAATCTTCTGCAAATGTATAATTTTTTTATAAATGAAATATGTAAACAAATGAACTAATCACACACCTGTAGTGTAATGAGCAGGTGTGAGAATAAAATACATAATTTGGTAAAAACATAATGTTTTGGTCAGGCCAGCTGAAAGTGTTTGCCCAAATTGTTGCATTTTTTAAATAATGGAAAATTAAATAATAACGCTTGCAAGCATCACCAACAGAGTTGGGGAGTAACGCATTACAAAAAAATAGTAACTGTAATCCGTTACGTTACCAACAAAAATATTGTAATCGGATTACAGATACTTTTGAAAAAATGTATGATTACTTTGGATTACTTCAATTGAAAAAGAATAGGTGCGCGAAATAATTATGACACGTTGTATGTGTGAGTTTATTATTTAATGTTATAAAAACAGCGTTATTTGAACCAAAACATGAATTGCGCGTTGTCATCATCATGCGCGCAAAGGTGGACGCGCATAACCAGTTTAGTGACGGAGGAATCGCTAGTTTAAATTTCTCCGGTTTTGGTTGGTTGGATGGCTGGTAAAAACAGAGTATATCTTCGATAATATTAGCCGAGTCATATAAAATGTTTAGTTATCTACTCGACGCATAATTCTCAGATCAATGATAGGCAATAGGCCTACCTGCGTGTTAAATCTTTTTCAAGTTTCAAGGTTTTTTTTGTCAAATCCCAGCTAACAATTTTCCGTTGTCACAATGTTGTTACGAAGTTATCTGGCGACCTAAATTAGGTAGCAGCAACGTTGTCAGCTACGTTGTCAGAATCGGAAAAGTGAAAGTTTTCTTGTTGTCGTAACTAATTGACGAGTTGCACCGAATAACTTTTACAGGAATTGTTTAATAGATTAGGCAACTATTTGTTAGATAGCTATAACACGGCGCTGCCTTCAAGATATAACATTATATTGAATTCACCACGACATTTGAGGAGAAAAGGTCTGTTGGGAAGCACTCTGCCAAAGGATGATTATTTGCATTTGACGCGGCCACAGGAACTCCGTCCATCCAGGTAGGCCATGTGATTCTGCTTGCTTTTCATCTCTGAAAATTGTGTTCATTGGTTATCATTGGCTGCTTGACGTCATTTACTTTAAGCTAAGAGTGCAGGTTTATAATCACAGTTTATTTCTTTCATTTGCGTTTTGAAAATCTATCACTGTGGCCATAATAATCGCATTTCTATCGCATTTCAGTAAATCTTATTTCTATGCGGGTGTTCACGATTGCAAACGTGCATTCGCGTGCGGGGGTTCTCTGCAACATTTTGACAATGTTGGTTGTTGAGCAAATCATCAGACTACTGCAGATTTAGTTTATGCGCGAAAAGCTACGAATATCTTCATTTTTATATACAACAATGTCAATACACTTTTCGAGTAATTGCCATTTATTTTTCAACAATGTTTTGAAGCAATTAAAAACATGAATAAAACACAAATAATAGAACAGGCTTAAGCATCATTAGATTTTGGGTCATGTTCAGGAAGATCGAGGTTTATTGGATTATTTGGAATGACTGAATATCTGACAGACCTTTAGCGTGTAATGTAGAGATGTAGCCCAATCATATTGAAGTAAAAAGCAATGGTTTAGAAACCCATTTCCAAAGGCACTGTAGCCTACACAACCCATAAGGTAAAATGCAAATTCCGTTTTTGTCCAGCTATGTAAACTCTAACATTGATTGATCCCGCAAAAGATGTTCAGTTGGTTAAAGGCTATTCCTATTTGTTTTCCAATGCCTCTTAATATGAAAGTAGTCTAAAAGTAATTCAAAGTAGTAAGATTACGTTACTGAGTTTGAGTTATCAAAAAGTTACGGTACTGATTACAAATGTGGACAGGTAACTTGTAACTGTAACGGATTACATTTAAAAAGTAACCTACCCAACCCCGATCACCAGTGTGCGAGAGTATTGCAATTTTTCAGAAGAACATAAATATCACATTTACATAAGTATTCAGACTCTTCACTATGGTATTCAGACTCTTCAAATAGAGCTTAGCTACATCCTATTTCCATTGATCGTCTTTGAGATGTTTCTACCACTTGATTGGAATCCACCTGCGGTAAATTCAGTTGATTGGACAGGATTTGGAAAGGCACATACCCGTCTATATAAGGTCCCACAGTAGACAGTGCATGACAGAGTAACAACCATATCATGATGTCATAGGCGGTGTCTTTTATTTACTCCGACGCAGGAGTAACACTGGATTTTAAGCTTAATATACAGTACTAATATAGGGCTGGGGCCTACCAAATGATTTTGACAAAGAAATTCTACAGGAAAAATGTCAAAATCCCGATGTGGTCCTCAATCTGAATACACATATTGAAGACACCCTGCAGGGACTGATTTATTTTTTTACAAATGTATTTTATTTGGTCTAATAATCTTCAACACCTGGGCCAGGCAGAGCATCTTTTTGGGGGGGCGCATCCTCCCCCCGTTCCACCCCATGTAGAAATGTATTGATGTACGCAAAATACTCTGAATAAGTAAGTGTAAGCAAATTAGACATCATTTTCTTCATGTTAGAACAAAGCGTTAAAACGATGTGACAAAAACAAGCATATTCTATCTAAAACAGAAGTGCAGTTTGACCAACTGAATACCCAGTGCCCTCCAAAATGCTTGAAATCATGAATTTTTTGTCTGTGAATATCTGATGGATTAAAATAAGTGTTTTCATTCATTGTCCAACTGTTTCACTTGTGTTTTCTTTGAATATTAATTTTACCAGTTCCAGTGAATGTTTTGTTAAGACAAATAGCACTGCAGTATCTTAACAGCAGGTCTGAAAATGTGAGAACATCTTATTTTAGTGTAATATAAATTTTTGTTCAACATTAAATAACTCTTTATTAAATACACTGTGATATTAACCCCATCCTTCCCCTCCCCAGTTCTCCAGACTACTGTGTTGACCCTGTTGTGGCTGTGGGGGGCCTGGATCCCCCCTGTCCTGCCCTCCTGCACCACAGGCAAACCAGCACAGTGCAATGCTGCCCAGTCAGCTCCCGGGACCAACCTGGCTGGTGAGGGTTTTGATGTGGTCACCATGGAGCGCAAGCAGGCCTATGTGGTGAACATGGATAACTGGAGGAATGGGACCTGTACACTCTGTGTTAACCCTTTCATGGAGAGACAGACTCAGAGACTCCCAGCGGCTGTGGTGGACTGGAGACCCACACACCAATGTCACATGAAGATATCCAGCACGGTCTACGACTCCAGTGAGGCGTTTGTGACACAGAGTAACTCAGAGGTACTACTACTACTGTTATTATTAATACTGTTACAACTAGTACTACTACTACTACTGTTATTAATACTGTTAGAACTAGTACTACCACTCTAATTAATACTGTTACAACTAGTACTACTACTACTACTGTTATTACTACTGTTACAACTAGTACCACTACTGTTATTATTAATACTGTTACAACTAGTACTACCACTATTATTAATACTGTTACAACTAGTACTACCACTATTATTAATAATGTTACAAATAGTACTACTACTACTACTGTTATTACTACTGTTACAACTAGTACTACTACTATTATTATTAATACTGTTACAACTAGTACCACTACTACTATTATTAATACTGTTACAACTAATACTACTACTATTATTATTAATACTGTTCCTACTAGCACTACTACTATTATTAATACTGTTAGTACTAGTACTACTACTACTACTGTTATTACTACTGTTACAACTAGTACCACTACTATTATTATTAATACTGTTACAACTAGTACAACTACTGTCGTGGAAAATAGTTCCCCTTTTTCCCGCCAACATTTTCAACTCAGGAGTTTGTGAATTCAATAGTAGACTTTATTTATTAAGGTAATAAAGCCGATGACGTATGCATGCCCGCTGACTTTGTAATTTATGATTGAATTGATGTTTTACAAGGACTGATAAGCACCCCATACGAGTGTTATAACATGTGCGATATGTTTGATGTTTAACAAAGGGGTCTTAGGGTTCCCCTTTGTTAATGGGCTGAAACTCTCCAAAATCGTAAGTCCCGACCCCTTCTTTATATCTTACACAAAAAGCATGTTTCCCACACGTAATTCGGTGCTTGTGGAAAAACACCATGCTGCACGCACATTGTAAAACGTGGAAGGTTAACACCCATTGGTTGTAGGACATCTGTTGTAGCACTTGTCGGAACATAAAATGCCGGGGGTTATAGCATTGCTGAACCCTGGTGCCCTTTTGTTAAACACCAAACATCTTGCTGCTGATATAACACTTATTTATTGCCTGGAAATTTAACATTCCGGAACCCTAAGACCCCTTTGTTAAACATCAAACATATCGCACCTGTTATAACACTCGTCCGCGGTGCTTATCAACCGTTGTAAAACATCAAACACAGACACATCAATGCAATCATAAATTACAAAGTCACCGGACATGCATACGTCAAGTCCCGCCCTAACACACGTCATACAGGAAGTCCATACGTCACACTGGAAGCCCCGCCCACCAGGGTCATAAATCATCAAAGTGACGGAATATACCCTACATTTACTACTTTCAGTGACCGATATAGCCACCCTTCTTTTCAATAACTGCCATGAGCCTTCCATCCATGCAGTCTGTCAGTTTCTTGATCTGTTCACGATCAACTTTCGCTGAAGCAGCAACCACAGCCTCCCAAATGCTGTTCAAAGAGGTGTATTGTCTTCCCTGACTGTAAATCTCACGTTTGAGAAGGGTCCACAAGTTCTCAATAGGATTTACAGTAAGTCAGGTAAGGAAGGGGGCCAGGTCATTATTCGGGCATCTTTGAGGCCCTTGCTTGCTAGCCAAGCAGTAGAGTACTTGGATGCATGAGATATATGCAGGAGTATTGTCCTGCATAAAGAACATGGCCTTAATGCTGAGGACTTCTTCCTGTACCACTGCTTGAAGAACATATCTTCCAGAAACTGGCAGTTGGTATGGGATTTGAGTTTCAGTCCATCTTCAACCCGAAAAGGTCCAACTACCTCATCCTTAATGATAGCAGCCCATACCAGTACCCCTCCTCCACCTTGCTGGCGCCTGACTTGAAGGGGTGCCCTGTGTCCATTAGTGATCCAGCTACAGGCCCATCCATCTGGTCCGTCAAGAGTCACTCTCATTTCATCTGTCCATAAAATCTTTGAAAAATCTGTCTTCAGGTATTTCTTTGCCCAATCTATACGCTTCAACGTGTGAATCTTATTGAGTGGTGGTCTTCTACCAGCCTTCTTGACCTTGGCCATGTCTCTGAGCACTTGACACCTTGTACTTCTGGACACTCCAGGTAAGTTGCAGTTCTGGAAAATGGTGGCACTGGAGGATAATGGTTTCCTGGTAGCTTCACGTTTAACCCTTTGACGCGTACGATCAGACACTTATATAGACACTTAATATAGACACTTAATAGCGCATTTTTAAGTTTAAAATGATTGCGACCCACCGCCCTTTGCCTCACAATAGTTTGATCCAGTGCTCAGCAGTGACACATCTTGTAGATATAACTACAGTTCGTGTGTGGAAATCTGAGGGAGTCTGTTGTTTGTAGCTGACTTTCAGTAACTAGTTCAAACAAAGGATATGTTAGACATTTTTTTTTTACTTCTACAGCTCAATACAATAAGACACATTAGAAGCGTCACCAATCTTCATTTTCGTTAAATCTCTTTTTTGGCCCATTTTACCTGAGGTCATGAAGTTGCCTGTTAATTATGCACACCTTGATATAAGGTGTTATTCACTGTTGCCACACCCTCCCTTATTACACAAATACATATCACCTGAAAATGATTCAATCCAATGAGCATTCAAGTTTATATGTTTTGGAGTTGGAAAATGTGCATACAAATAATAATACGATCAGAATACTCACTTGCCTAATAATTGTGCACGCAGTGTATATATACAGCTCCGGAAAAAATTAAGAGACCACTGCACCTTTTTCTTTCCTTTCCAATAAAGTTGGAAAGGAAAGTTTTGAATGAGGAACAGAAGCGTTCAATTTGCAGTGGTCTCTTAATTTTAACCCTTCTGTTCCTCACTCAAAACCTTCCTTTTCAACTTTTTTGGTGTATATTTTCGGTGTATATGTATGTATGAATGTATATATACAGCGGATATAAAAAGTCTACACACCCCTGTTAAAATGCCAGGTTTTTGTGATGTAAAAGAATGAGACAAAGATAAGTAATGTCAGAACTTTTTCCACTTTTAATGTGACCTATAATGTGAACAATTCAATTGAAAAACAAACTGAAATCTTCGAGGGGGAAAAATGAAAAATAAAAACCTTACAATAACCTGGTTGCATAAGTGTGCACACCCTCTTATAACTGGGGATGTGGTTGTGTTCAGAATTAACTTATCACATTCAAACTCATGTTAAATAGAAGTCATTACACACCTGCCATCATTTAAAGTGACTCTGATTAATCACAAATAAAGTTCAGCTGTTCTAGTAGGATTTTCAGGACATTTTCTTAGTTGCATCTCAGAGCAAAAGCCATGGTCCGCAGAGAGCTTCCAAAGCATCAGAGGGATCTCATTGTTGAAAGATATCAGTCAGGAGAAGGGTACAAAAGAATTTCTAAAGCATTAGATATACCACGGAACACAGTGAAGACAGTCATTATCAAGTGGAGAAAATACGGCACAACAGAGACATTACCAAGAACTGGACATCCCTCCAAAATTGATGAAAAGACGAGAAGAAAACTGGTCAGGGAGGCTTCCAAGAGGCCTACAGCAACATTAAAGGAACTGCAGGAATTTCTGGCAAGTACTGGCTGTGTGCTACATGTTACAACAATCTCCCGTATTCTTCATATGAATGGGCTATGGGGTAGGGTGGCAAGACGGAAGCCTTTTCTTACAAAGAAAAACATTCAAGCCCGGCTGAAGTTTGCAAAAACAAACATTAAGTCCCCCAAAAGCATGTGGGAAAATGTGTCATGGTCTGATGAAACCAAGGTTGAACTTTTTGGCCATAATTCTAAAAGGTATGTTTGGTGCAAAAACAACACTGCACATCACCCAAAGAACACCATACCCACAGTGAAGCATGGTGGTGGCAGCATCATGCTTTGGGGCTGTTATTCTTCAGCTGGAACCGGGGCCTTAGTCAGGGTGGAGGGAATTAGGAACAGTTCCAAATACCAGGCAATTGTGGCACAAAACCTTCAGGCGTCCGTTAGAAAGCTGAAGATGAAGAGGAAGTTCACCTTTCAGCATGACAACGACCCAAAGCACACATTCAATTCCACAAAAGCATGGCTTCACCAGAAGAAGATTAACGTTTTGGAATGTCCCAGCCAGAGCTCAGACCTGAATCCAATTGAACATCTGTGGGGTGATCTGAAGAGGGCTGTGCACAGGAGATGTCCTCGCACTCTGACAGATTTGGAGCACTTTTGCAAAGAAGAGTGGGCAAATATTGCCACGTCAAGATGCGCCACGCTAATAGACTCCTACCCAAAAAGACTGAGTGCTGTAATAAAATCAAAAGGTGCTTCAACAAAGTATTAGTTTAAGGGTGTGCACACTTATGCAACCAGGTTATTGTGAGTTTTTATTTTTTATTTTTCCCCCTCAAAGATTTCAGTTTGTTTTTGAATTGAATTGTTCACATTATAGGTCACATTACAGGTGGAAAAAGTTATGACATTATTTATCCCATTCTTTTACATCACAAGAACCTGGAATTTACACAGTGGTGTGTAGACTTTTTATATCCACTGTATATATATATATATATATATATATATATATATATATAATGCATAGTAATAATACTTTATGAATGTATAATTGATATGTCCACTCCATTTGTATAGGTAGACGTCAGTTGGAAGATTGGTCTCAACTTTATAACCCCCCAGGCAAAGGGGTCAGTCATAATGGGGGGTACCCACTCCAGAGCTGCTAAGAGAGTCATGGACCAGTCCAAGCAGGACAAGTACAGCTTCATCAAACAGGAAACACTCTGCTCTTATTACAGGTGATATACTAGTTTTAATATAGCTGCATTATTACAGCTAACACTGCTCTCTAGTGGCTCCTTTACACATTACACTCTGGGAAAAGTCTGGATTGTAGAGGTTATACAGTAGGTACAGGTTATACTGTAAGACAGTATAGTTTATAGAAGATACAAGGTTTAGGTTTCTAATATGACCAAACAAGGTAAAAGACGAGATGAAAGAATTTACTTTTGTATGTATCCCCAAATGTTGACATTTGTTGTTGAAAATAATCTACAAAAAATTTAAGGGATCACTTAAATCACACATCAGGTCTCGATAAATGAAATTTATTAAAGATCAAAATCTTTACCGTATATTGTGTAATTTGTTGAGAACAAAATGACATAACGGCGGTCAATGGAAACCAAAATCAACCGACGGAGGGCTGGATTCAAACTCACACCGATAATAAAAGTAAACAATTGAAATCACAAGCAGTTCCAACTTGCGTGAATTTCATCACGGCAACTCATAATGTGACTCAGTAGTTTGTATGGACCCCACATGCTTGTATGCACTCCTGACAACGTCTGGGAATGCTCCTGATGAGATTGCGGATGGTGTCCTGGGGGATCTCCTCCCAGACCTGGATCAGGGCATTAGTGAGCTCCTGGACAGTCTGAGGCGCTACTTGGTGGCGTCGGATGCACGTAACATCCCAGAGGTTCTCAATTGGATTAAGGTCTGGGGACGTGAGGGCCAGTCAATGGCATCAATGCCTTCGGCATCAGGAACTGCATACACACCCTGGTCACATGAGGCCGGGCATTGTCCTGCACCAGGAGGAACCCAGGGCCCACTGCACCAGTGTAAGTTCATGACAATGGCTCTGTGGATTTCATCCCAGTACCTAACAGCAGTCAGGGTACCGTTGGCTAACATGTGGAGGTCTGTGTGACCCTCCAAGGATATGCCTCTCCAGACCATCACTGACCCACTGCCAATCCGGTCATGCTGGATGATGTTGCAGGCAGCACAACGTTCACCATGGCGTCTCCAGTCTCTTTCACGTCTGTCACATGTGCTCAGTGTGAACCTGCTCTCAATTCTGGTGTTCTCTGATGAAAGCCAATCGAGCTGCACTGTGCTGGGCTGTGAGCACAGGTTCCACTAGAGGACGTCAGGCCCTCATGCCAACCTCATGGAGTCAGTTTCTGACAGTATGGTCAGAAACATGCATACCAGTTGCCCGCTGGAGGTCATTTAGTTAGGCTCTGGCAGTGCTCCTCCTGTTCCTCCTCGCACAAAGGAGCAGATACCGGTCCTGCTGCTGGGTTGATGCCCTTCTACGGCCCTGTCCAACTCTCCTCATGTAACAACCCGTTTCCTGGTATCTCCTCTATGTTCTTGAGACTGTGCTGGGAGACACAGTAAACCTTCTTGCAACGGCATGTATGGATGTGCCATCCTGGAGGAGCTGGACTACCTGTGCAACCTGAATGAGCTGGAGGTACCGCCTCATGCTACCAGTAGTGACAAGGACACTAGAAAAACACAAAACTAGAGAAGAGTCAGGAAGGATAAGGGGAGAGCAATTGTCTGTGGCCAACAACTGCAAAACCATTCCCTTTTTGGGGGTTGTCTTGTTGTTGCCTCTCTCTGTGCACTT
>JACXGI010017838.1:0-13954 GCA_016801175.1 Esox masquinongy
GCCTTGACTCCGACTCCAGTGGGGAAAACCTGTTGAAAATCTCAGTCGGCTCTAGCAGCGACCCAGGTTTAACTGGTCGACGGCATTTCTTCCCAGTGACCAAGAGAAAGTCCTTGCCCGGCTGCAGGAGCTGTGCCGGGGGGCTAACAACACTGTCGTTTCTTCCTGGTGGCACAGACGCAGTTTTTTCCAGTTCTACGCTAACATAATCCTTGCCTGACATTTGCGTCTGAAGCCGAGCCTCTAACTCTGCTTTCTTTACCCGAAGACGATAGTTCTCCTCCGTGTTGTAGCTACAACAATTACAGTGATAAGGCATAGTAATGGTACTTAGCTTCGGGTGTTCAGGAGTGAGTAGTTCCGTTAATTATGTCCAAATAGAGTCCCGGTGTTGAAAAGTTGGGTAAAACGGTCAACAGATAAAAATATTGCGTTGGTAAACTCGTAAAGTAGAATTTAACCAATTAGTTTACAAAGAGTAAATTTGAAAAAGTTTGGCAGGTAGCCAGGTAGGTAACAGCAAGCAGCGTGCAGCACGTCAACAATCCCGATATTTACGTCAACAATCACCCCTATATTTACTCTATCCACTCTCCTGAACATTTCCTACAATACATTCACTGCGGCGTATAGAATAGTTTTTTTCTGTATGAGTCACTATGTATTTCATTTCCATTGACTTATATTGTGGCCAGTGGTATGAGTGGAGTAAAATGCCAGCAACATTTGCAAATACACAGTGCCCCTTGATTTATTTGCATATAATTACTCTATCCACTCTCCTGAACATTTCCTACAATACATTCACTTCGGCGTATAGAATATTTTTTTCTGTACAGGGCAATATGTATTTCATATCCTTTGAGTTACATTGTGGTCAATAGGATGTAGAATGGGTGGAGTAAAATGCCAGCAACAATTGCAAATACACAATGCCCCTTGATTTTTTTGCATATAATCAATCTATAAAGTCTCCTGAACATTTCCTACAATACATTTTTACAATATACACCAAGCAAAGTGGCAAAATCGATACATTTAATATTATTAAAATCGCGTTTTTATTTTGAAGGCAAAATCCGAAAACCGGAAGTCTTATTGTTGCTACGGAATCTCTAATGTTGCTAGCATGACGCTACTTAAAACTCATCTGACTACTATCAGCGTCTTGTGAGCAACAGTAAAAAAACACTTTCGAGTCACGAAAATAAAGACATTTACAAAAAAAGAATCCAACGTATTACTTCAAAACTGACATAAACTGAATTTATTGTTTAAGAAAATGCACCTCTCAAAACCTTGACAACAATTCATATTTGATCATATTTAAGAGTTTTTTTCAATAAAAAGTGGGTATTAAAACACGTTCCAAGGGCAAAGTTCAGACTGAATATGGAATACATATTGCCTCATAGCTCATATACTATTGAATGCCAAAACTTCACAATTTCTGCCAGGGTATGCAGACTCATGAGCACAACTGTATCTGTATTTTTTTTAGATTAATTAAAATTAAAGACTGAGATGCACCATTTATTTAGGTATGTATTGTACATAGGTTCTTTGAATACCTAAGTTATGGTATTCCTTCAACGTAAAAACATACCATAAAAATAAGGAGCATAGCACAGAAAGTTCACTAAAAAGGTATTCATGTTTTCTTATCTATAACTTAAACAAAGTTCATACTGTATTTTGACCTAGTGACAATTGATGTTCACTGACTATGAAAAGTAATCTAATCCTGTAATCATGTAATATATTACATTGTTTGAGTCGGGGGGGGGGGGTGTAAATGTCTGTAAAAAACAGTAGTATACTATATTGAAGGCATAGAATATCATATTTTACAGTTGATTCTTGCAGGGTTTTTTCATACAATGGTTTTTATATACTACAGCTTTCTTTTAACTTTGACTTTGCTGCCAGACCTTTCATTCTAAATGTATGTTTGTTATACCAAAGTGATCCATGTGTCTGAAAATGCGGAAGTTTCATGTATCTACTGCTAATATTCTGCAAGAAGAATTTTGAATTTTTGATGGCTATTTACATGTTTTATTATTTGGATTAGGATTACACAAATTTGACACTCAATGCAGTACAGGCAATGAGGGAGTCATTTCTCCTCTCTCTTTAAATATGGTATGTCAGACTACCAAATGAAAATTGGCTACAAATTCCACATCATTGTCAAAAAGAACAGGTGTGAGTACATATGCAACAATACAAAATCTCAGCAAATTGGCCTGAAATCATTAACCAAATTATATTGTATCTTTCCTTCAAGAAACAATAATGCAACATACAACTGTTTAACTACTTGAAAATACAGATTCATGAGTGACTTACCAGATAAGTCTGTGACCACGGTCCCTTTCCCCCAATAGTCAAAATAGCCATACTCAGAATAGCTATACACAGTATGACACAATGTGGTTTCTCCCTATTGTTCACATCCTTATGCAGATACAGTATAATGCAGGTTTAAACTCTGAGGTTTTTGTACAGCCTTGTTTCACTGTGCCATCCCAGTATCACAGTGATAGATCCCTAGACAAAAACACCTAATTCCCATCTCTACACAGATTCAAACTGAATGAGCCTGCTTTCAGTAAGGAATAAGAATGAATAAACAATGGCTAAAACTACATAATTGTGACGACCCCTCCCTGGTGTCCTGTGTTTGTGTCCTGTCTCTCTGTGTTTGTCTTGCAGGATGTGGTTCTGGGAGGTCGTCATCAGTGGCATGAGTTACACCTGGGCCTGAGTGGTTGGGAGCTATAAAGCTCACCACCTTTTTGTCATTGCTGTCTCTCATCGCTGGGGCAGCTGTTGATTGCGTTTGTGGTTTACTGGCGGTTCACACACTCACACACTCACACACTGACATGACTGATACTGATTCACACGTTATTACTTCTGTTAAATATTATTTTGTAGAATAAATTGTTACTTTCTCCATGTAAGCTCGTCTCGTCTCCCATCTTTGTCGCCGCCTAAGAGCCGGGCTGTGACATAATGCAGAATGAAAAATATTGGCTACGGTCTAAATAGGATTTCATTGAATTACTGGATCATGGGAGTTGTCCGTTTAACTTGTTTAGTGTTTATGATTCCTCACAAGGGCACAGCATTTTTGTACAACATAATATCACTGTGGCCCCCGCGTATACTGTACTGTAGTCACAGTGATGCATACCATTACTAAAACCTCCCACCATGAACACAATACACCCTGCGCGATTAGGATTGCATCACAGTCAGATGGTATTTCAACAGGACACAACACAACCATTATGCATGTAGAATGTTCGGTAACATTTGACTTCATTTCTGCAGATCAGTAGTGGAATCCAAAATAAGTCATATAGATTAAGGCAAAATAATGAATGTGAATAGGCAGACATCAGACTCTGATTGCTGATAGTGTCACATTGTAATGCTGACTGCTCACTGATCAGAAATGGTGACACATGCTACAAAGGAGAGGAGACCACGGGAGAAAGGATTTTGATATGGAGGTGCTCTTGCAGTATATGGTGTAAAGTTTGATTAAACTTGTTTTGATGTAATGAATGTAATCTAAATTGTTTCCATGATTGGTTAAAAAACTGGTATTAGAAATGATTGCATTGGAATGGCCTTTTTCATCAACAAAGTTCAACTTAATACTTTCATAAGAATGCTTATACATAAAATGCAATCATGGACAGTCTCTAATTATAGTAAAAGATGTTTCCTTCATGGTGTGATTTCACACACTCCCACTAGATCAGGGATCTCCAAACGTTTAGGCATAAGAACTAACTTTACAGTTTTTCTCAATCGTTTTGGCTCATTTCTCGAATGAGAAATATTTTTTTAAAGCAATAAGTTCACATCTCTGAACAATTAGTTTCTTGCTCACACCAAATTAGAATTTCTCATTCATTTAAGCAAATTGCACGTGTTTTGGCACAATGTGTGCTAAAGAGTAAGTACAATTGTCTGCAATAGGCACAATACCTACATGCACATGGCTTGCTGATCAAAACTGATGAGTTGATTCTCAGTGAAATTGTCAAACTTTTCACAAATTCTAAACATTATTTCATCGTGTGAGCCATCACATGCAAACTGATCCATTCAATTATCAAAATCTGTCAGACATCCACGTATATTCCATAAATATCTATGACATGGAATGTTTGTGATGTCTGCTAAATTGGCAAATTACCTGCCAGGTGACATAGTAATGTGCCAATGATTTGAAAAGGAGCCAAACAGCCAAGAAGAGCGAATGTCTCTGAGTGACGGGCCCTTGTTAAAGCGTAGTGGTTAGAGAAGCGGTCCTGCAAACGATAGGTCCTGTGTTCAAATCTCATCACAGTCAAAACAAATTACGCATTAGGATTTGTTCTGGATCGACAAAAACTTTGCTGGCTTCAAATAGCTATGTTATAGTCAGGGGTGGGTAGTAACGTGTTACAAGTAATGCAAATGAGTAAAAGAGTACAGTTTCAGAGGAACAAGTGTTTTCTTGGGGCTGTACTCTTACTCAAGTATTTTTTAAAATATAAATCGTACTCTTTACTCCGTTACATTTCACCTACTCTTTCATAACAATTTTGTCTTCAGTCGTTTGTCAAAAAATATTGAATTTTTTCCATTTCGAGATTTGATTTGAGTGTGGGTGTTCCCTCCCGCTCCTTTAAATCTGTATCGGAGTGCGAGCACAGACGTAGCTAATTAAATGACAGACACCGACACGACATGGGAAGTTGTCAATTCCAATCCCTGGCCACAGTTGCACAACATGTGTTTCAATTTAATTTTAAAAATAGGCAACACATTCATCATGAAATGTTGTCTTTTTAATCCCAAAGACGCAACCATCTATGCTTTCAAAAACTCATCATCATACCTCCGCACGCACAAAGAGGTAAGGTTAGCGAACCGGCTCGCGCTACTTAGCCAGCTAAATCCTATTATTATAGCTATCAGATTTTTTTTAGAACTTTTTTGTCATTGAACAAGTACAGTACAACAACATGCAGTAATATATCCTAATGATAATGTAATATTCTAGCTAACTTACAATATATAACACTACAACCTGTTAGTATATTTGTATTAATAGTTCACTGGGCTTCACTTGAACTGTATTTAGTAAATCACTTTAGTTAGCAGCAACATACCCAGTCTAGCTAGCTAGGTTTTAGTTGAAAGCAGATGCTGCTAACCAGGTGGCTTAGTTGCAATGCAGTCAGTAATTCCACCCAAGACCTGACTTGCTAATAACAAATATTTGATTGACAAGATGCACTGAGCATTACTAAACAAGATATATATATTTTTTTTTACCAGTAACTTGTATGATGGTCTTAATTTGCAAGAATCTTATTTGCAACACAGATTAATAATAGAAATACAGTATTATTTATATTTTATTATTTATTTTAGGATTTTCCTGACATTTTCTTAGTTGTATCTCAGAGCAAAAGCCATGGTCCGCAGAGAGCATCAAAAGCATCAGAGGGATCTCATTGGTGAAAAATATCAGTCAGGAGAAGGGTACAAAATAATTTCCAAAGCATTAGATATACCATGGAACACAGTGAAGACAGTCAACATCAAGTGGAGAAAATATGGCACAACAGAGACATTACCAAGAACAGGACGTCCCTCCAAAATTGATGAAAAGACAAGAAGAAAAATGGTCAGGGAGGCTTACAAGAGGCCTACAGCAACATTAAAGGAACTGCAGGAATTTCTGGCAAGTACTGGCTGTGTGCTACATGTGACAACAATATCCCAAATTCTTCATATGAATGGGCTATGGGGTAGGGTGGCAAGACGGAAGCCTTTTCTTACAAAGAAAAACATCCAAGCCCGGCTGAAGTTTGCAAAAACAAACATCAAGTCCCCCAAAAGCACGTGGGAAAATGTGTTTTGGTCTGATGAAACTAAGTTTGAACTTTTTGGCCATAATTCTAAAAGGTATGTTTGGCGCAAAAACAATACTGCACATCACCCAAAGAACACCATACCCACAGTGAAGCATGTTAGTGGCAGCATCATGCTTTGGGGCTGTTTTTATTCAGCTGGAACTGGGGCCTTAGTCAGGATGGAGGGAATTATGAACAGTTCCAAATACCAGGCAATTTTGGCACAAAACCTTTAGGCGTCTGTTAGACAGCTGAAGTTGAAGTTCACCTTTCAGCACGACAACGACCCACAGCACACATCCAAATCCACAAAAGCATGGCTTCACCAGAAGAAGATTAACGTTTTGGAATGCCCCAGCCAGAGCCCAGACCTGAATCTAATTGAACATCTGTGGGGTGATCTGAAGAGGGCTGTGCACAGGAGATGTCCTCACAATCTGACAGATTTGGAGCACTTTTGCAAAGAAAAGTGGGCAAATATTGCTACGTCAAGATGTGCCATGCTAATAGACTCCTACCCCAAAAGACTGAGTGCTGTAATAAAATCAAAAGGTGCTTGAACAAAGTATTAGTTTAAGGGTGTGCACACTTATGCAACCAGGTTATTGTGAGTTTTTATTTTTCCCCCTCAAAGATTTCAGTTTGTTTTTCAATTGAATTGTTCATGTTATAGGTCACATTAAAGGTGGAAAAAGTTCTGACATGACTTATCTTTGTCTCATTCTTTTACATCACAAGAACCTGGCATTTTAACAGGGGTGTGTAGACTTTTTATGTCCACTGTAGGCTTTATCAAAACCCCTTGGGCAGTGAAAGAGTAGGGGTTTCCACGATTCTCACTGGATGAAAAAGTCAGTTATCGTCACCTAAATTGATATTTATTGTGCCATGAAATTAAATAGCTTTGGCAGTGTAATCTTCAGTCTTGCTAGCAATTGCTCAATTCTTATGACTCTTCCAAGTAATAAGTTAGTAGATACTAGTAAGCCTGTTACTGGCTAATAAGATGTTAAAACGGTTAGTGGCAAAAGCCATACATTTCACAGATGCTATTTGTGGTGGAGGTAAACTTTGTGGTGGAGTTTGAAACGTTAGTCAGTTTAAATCAATGCTTAAGGGTGTCTAGCGAAATATTCACACTTGGCGTGATGTTTATGTGTGACACTCGACATTCAGCATGTATAGCTTTGTGGCATAGTGGTTAAGGACACAGCCCCTCATGTGGAGACCCGGGTTTGAATCCAGTGAGGGAACAGCATTTATCACGTTTAATTGCAGGCCTGCTGAACTAGGCTTGCCTGGTTCCTTTTCTGGTTTAATATTTAATTTAAAGATAGATTTTCCACAGGTTTTATATCAGACTTAAAAGGTCTGAAGTGTAATTTCTGTGCACAATACTGGTGGTGCATGATCAAAGTAGTTTATGCGTGCAGTGCAATGTATCTCTGCTCGCAAGTTATATTTTATACTCATTCTGTAAGTAACAATCTCGTTCACACAAGCCATTCTGCCATGGAACTGAAGCCATACAGACAGCTCTGGAAAAAACTAAGAGACCACTGCACTTTTTCTTTCCTTTCCAAAAAAGTTGAAAAGGAACGTTTTGAGTGAGGAAAAGAAGCATTCAATTTCCAGTGGTCTTTTAATTTTAACCCTTCTGTTCCTCACTCAAAACCTTCCTTTTTGACTTTTTTGGAAAGGAAAGAAAAAGGTGCAGTAGTCTCTTAATTTTTTCCGGAGCTGTATTAACCTAAGTGTTTAGGAGGTAGCTCGAAGAAAAAGAGGCCCATCCCAGTGAACAATCATTAGAAATACTATTTATGAAAGCACTGGGCCAGAACATGCAAATACAGAGGTGAGCACAGACGTGTGTGCACACATTGAGTTTTAGGAAACACAAGTATGTTTAAAGGCACATATGGTATTTCACTTCTTTCAAGGAACTGTATTTGTGGCCATGACTGTTGTAGGACAGTTTCATTGCCACAGGTGCCATATCTGGGGGATAGAGAGAGGAAGCTGCTTCTTCACTATTATTAGACTAGTCAGAGAACACATTTACCATTTAGAAATTACAGCATGTTTTGTTCATTTACAACCCACTTTAGAGTACCAAAAGCATTTGGAAAGATTAACATTATTTACAATGAAGTAGTAATTTTTAGTGCTTGGTCACATATTCTGTTTGACTATGATCATCCCCAGACGCTGGATATCTTCTTGGTGATCTTCTGCCAGGCCTGTACTGCAGCCATATTCACTGTGTTTTTGTGTTAGGACCTTTCTGTCTTTAGTTCAGCATGTGAAATCCGTGCTCAACTAGATCAATCAGATCATGTGAATTTATTTGGCCAGCAAAAAACGTTCCTTTCTTTGCATTGTCCACCTGCCCGATGACATGCTATCTAATGATTTCAGAGGCATTTCGTTACTGTATACATCTTCAAGGAAGAAACATAAAGCATACCTTTATGTTTGCATGTTTCTCTTCTTCTTTCCTCTTTTTCCTAAACTGGGCACCTGATGGCTTAAACATTTTCTTATACATTTGTGTTAATTTGGCAATCAAGCATCAATACATTACCCGTCCCCCAGTACTGTCAATCAGGAGTCAAGACTAAACCAATTCACCTTGGAGGTGTGTAGATAGGTTTTATATTATTCTTAACGAACAGAAGGGTTAAAAGAAGGGTTAAAATTAATAGACCACTGCAAATTGAATGCTTCTTTTCCTCACTTAAAACTTTCCTTTTCAACTTTTTTGTAATGGAAAGAAAAAGGTGCAGTGGTCTCTTAATTTTTTCCGGAGTTGTATTTCTGTTTTTAGTCATGACTTGCAGTTTATGGAATGCCATTTAAGTCAATATTAAATAAATAAATATGGCATTGAAATAAATACTGAAATAAAGAAATTAGGCAATACATCAGCCTGGCAGAATTGCTGATGAAACAGAAGATCAGCCTGACCCTCAACAGGCTGGTCTTCAAGCAATTGGTTAACCAAGAATCAAGGCCAATTAGTCAATTTAGGCTATATCAATATTGCAAGCAACTACTGTATGGACTGAATTTAAATACATGATTTATTGGTAGCTACGGACCTGTTGCAATTCCTTACCTTGATTAACTAACATGATACACTGGTTACTGGTAGCATTTATTATAACTAACGATTAGGTATGAGACTAACTTAGCAAACATGAAGTTACTGTACTATTATTTAGCAAAAGCAATTGCTAACAGCACGCACAAGTAGTAGCTACATTAGGACTGTAGCTAGCTACTGTATCTAACATTTCGCCATCACTCATGTCCACATGGTATTTGATTTACATACAACAAACACCTAGATAGCATACATATACAATACAAAAGTAATGATGTTCACTTTACAAAGCAACGTTACCTAAAGCTCTTACCTGAATCAAATGGATGTGCAACCCAGGATGACCTGAATGAGTCCATACGGTGTCACCGTCCCGTCGAAGCGGTTGGCAGCCTCTCAATAATTTTGAGAAACTTTTTTTAGAATCAGATATCGCACGCATCTGAACAATGAGCAACAACAATGTTTTCTTTTGTAGCCTACTGTCCTTTCCATCTGCATGAAATGTTAACTCTCTTCTCATATACTCAAATACATTGATTCAGTACTGCTGTTGCTTTGGTCTGAAACTGAGATAACCACGACCCATTCATTTGAATATACCAAATGGAAATGTGTCATTATGAAATAAATGTGTCATTATGAAATACATGTCCATTGAAATAAATAAATGTGTCATTATGAAATAAAAGTTCCTTGAAATAAATAGAAGTAGTCCTTTCAAAAACATAATTTTGAAATAAAAACCTATTTATTTACATATTGACTAATTTATATATTTATATATTTATTGCCTAATTTCTTTATTTCAGGATTTATTTCATAGCCATATTTATTTATTTAATATTGACTTAACTGGCATTCCATAGCAGTTGACTAGTAACTGACTAGAGAACCACTGCTGTTATAGGTGATTAGAATGCTCGCTCATGATGGAAATTACACGACCATTTTACATGGTATAGAAACTTGCATTTTATAAAAAATTGCAACAATTTCAAGGGGTATGAATAATGTTGGACATGGCATTTTTCATAAAAATGAGAAAAAAATGTAAATAGTTACGTTCTTCATTTGTATCTCCAGCACAATGTCTTCCAGTGTTTTGTCACATTTATGTCATTTCCAGTCAGAAGAAACATATTGCTTGAATAAAAATTCACTATGGCTTAGAATTTGGCATGGATATGAATACCTTTGGGCTTAACTGTATATATTCACAGTATTATGAATGAATTGTAGTTTTTTTGGTGGGATTTTGTAGCGTGAGCATTTTTACTAATTGCGGTAGTACCGTACAAAATTAGAGGTGCGCAATTTGATAGGTTTTCCTGCTCCAACTACTTCAGACTTCCAGTGGGGATGACCTTCCCATCTCGTACTTCTTTGTGAGAGATAGCGGTGTGTGATACCGCAAAATTTGGGTAATACAGAGCCAGAAACGCCGATATTGATACCAACACCGATACTTTTTATTATTAAAATCGGCTAATGTACTTTCAAATAGGGGAGGGCATTGTTTCATGATTTATGAGGTGAAGGCATCATCAATAGCCTAAATCTGAATACATTTTTATTACCACTAAATGATTTTTAGTCATTGTCAGGACAGGTCAGTGGTAAAGTTGTTTTGCTTTCCACTGTGAATTACTTAATCACATGCATGTTAAAACACATGACCGATTTTAAAGGCAAAGTACAAAAATGTTCGTTGTATGAGTGCACAGTCACAAGCAACAGCAGAGCTGGAGAAGCACTTTTCATGACTACTGAGCTTTTTTTGCACAGAGTGACAGTTCTACTCTTTGATGAAATGGGTACAACCTACAGTAGAAGAGAGAAACTGAAACTGGTATCGATCCTATTGGTAGAATCGATCTTTAAAAACAAGACTTAGTATCTGTAGTATCGATATACCCACCCCTAGTGGGAGACCTTCCCAGGCAGTAATCTGCCTAGCTCACAAACTAAAATCAGGGCACCTACTCCCCAAGATTTATTGACCCACAGTCCCACACGGTGACATTATATCATTTACCTGACATGAAAACAAATGATAGAAAACCAATTACCGATTTGTTGTGCCTTTTGACATTCACTTTTCTAAGCCGGCTTCGCATAAGCGAATGTCTCTTACTGAGTAAGTGACTGACAGAGAGGCTCGCCCTTGTAAAATAGCCTAGTGGTTAGAGAAGCACAAATGGAAACAATAGGTCCCATGTTCAAATCTCATCACAGTCAAAACAAATCACACATTAGGATTTGTTCTGTAAGTAACCATGTTATAGTAAGCCTAAAATGGATCTGTGCATGGGTATATTGCGACTATTTTTGGTGGATTTTCGAAGTACGCATCTGTGAATGCTTTTTGGGTCAAAATACAGAAAAACTTAGCTGGCTACAACCTTCAGAAGCTACATTATAGAAAGCCTAAACTAAAACTGTTTACGGCTATACAGCATTGGGATTATTTCTGGTGGATTTTCGAAGTACGCATCTGTGCATGCTTTTTGGGGTAATATAGGCTAAATCAAAACCCCTTGGGTAGTAGAAGAGTAGGGGTTTCCACGATTCTCTCATCTTTTCAGTTGACGGGAAAGGCAGTTATCTTCAGAATATGGAGTTCTGTCAAAAGGTTAAGCGAACGTATTGTTAGGATCGTAAGAAAATCCAGACGTAAATTGGTATGATGTAATTAAAAGTAATACGTAAAACATGAAACGTAAGCGTGAAATTAGATCTGTGAAGGTACAAACACCCTGCTATGATGACAGACTAATACTTTTTTGCTTGTACGAATCTAGTTTTACAATTCTAAAGTACAACGTTACGATCTGGAGTTTTGGCAGTTTCATCCCATCCTTCCAAAAAATTTAGGCATCCAGCTGCATCCTCACAGACTCGGCTGACTACAACTCGGCTGACCACTATCAGTGTTTTGTGAGCAACATTAAAAAAACACTTCCGGGTCACGAAAATTAGGAAATTTTCAAAATAAAAGAGGCCAACGTTACTTCAAAACTGACATAAATTGAATTTAATAATTGTTTAAGAAAATGTACTGCTCAAAACATTAACAACAATGCATATTTCATCATATTTAAGAGTATTTTCAATAAAAAGTGGGTATTAAAAGGGCAAAATTCAGACAATGCCAATGACTGAATATGGAATACATATTGCCTCATAGCTCATAAACTATTGAATATTCCACAGAGAATGCAATGTAGGAAATGTTCAGGAGTGTGTAGAGGAAGTCAAACCTGTCTAATCATGGGGAATGGTGTGCTGGATCTAGCAACACAATTTCCACACCCTCTGTAGCCACGAATGCAAAACACAAAAATAGACTATACATGCACACATTGTCCTATACAGAAAAAAAAACTATTTTATACGCCGCAGTGAAAGTATGTTCGGAAATGTTCATGAGACTGTATAGAGTGATTATATGCTAAAAAATCAAGGGGCACTATGTATGGCATTTTACTCTTTCCATACCATTGGCAACAATATAACTCCAGTTTTCAGTTACCTAGAGGTGGAGTAGCAGTGTTGGGACCAAGGCATGCAGCTTGGCAGGGATGGACAGTAGGACTTTCACTGCAGACAAGCATCTAGGGAGAAAAACATGACACTTCACACAATGGATAAATCACCAGGGGATATATATTTTTGCAAATATTTGGTTATATCTTTTCATGTGACAACACTGAGGAAATGACACTTTACTACAATGTAAAGTAGTGAGTGTACAGCTTGTATAACAGTGTAAATTTGCTGTCCCCTCAAAATAACTCAACACACAGCCATTAATGGCTAAACCGCTGGCAACAAAAGTGGGTACACCCCCAAGTGAAAATGTCCAAATTGGTCCCAATTAGCCATTTTCCCTCCCCGGTGTCATGTGACTCATTAGTGTTACAAGGCTCAGGTGTGAATGGGGAGCAGGTATGTTAAATTTGGTGTCATCGCTCTCACACTCCCTCATACTGGTCACTGGAAGTTCAACATGGCACCTCATGGCAAAGAACTCTCTGAGGATCTGAAAAAAAGAATTGTTGCTCTACATAAAGATGGCCAAGTCTATAAGAAGACTGCCAAGACCATATAGCAGTTTAACAGGACAGGTTCCACTCAGAACAGGCCTCGCCATGGTCGACCAAAGAAGTTGAGTGCACGTGCTCAGTATCATATCCAGAGGTAGTCTTTGGGAAATAGAAATATGAGTGCTGCCAGCATTGCTGCAGAGGTTGAAGGGGTGGGGGGTCAGCCTGTCAGTGCTCAGACCATACGCCGCACACTGCATCAAATTGGTCTGAATGGCTGTCATCCCAGAAGTATGACTCTTCTAATGATGATGCACAAGAAAGCCCGCAAACAGTTTGCTGAAGGCAAGCAGACTAAGGACATGGATTACTGGAACCATGTCCTGTGGTCTGATGAGACCAAGATAAACTTATTTGGTTCAGATAGTGTCAAGGGTGTGTGGCGGCAACCCGGTGAGGAGTACAAAGACAAGTGTGTCTTGCCTACAATCAAGCATGGTGGTGGGAGTGTCATGGTCTGGGGCTGCATGAGTGCTGCCGGCACTGGAGAGCTACAGTTCATTGAGGGAACCATGAATGCCAACATGTACTGTGACATACTGAAGTAGAGCATGATCCCCTCCCTTCGGAGACTGGGACGCAGGGCAGTATTCCAACATGATAACGACCGCAAACACACCTCCAAGACGACCACTGCCTTGCTAAAGAAGCTGAGGGTAAAGGTGATGGACTGGCCAAGCATGTCTCCAGACCTAAACCCTATTGAGCATCTGTGGGGCATCCTCAAACGGAAGGTGGAGGAGCGCAAGGTCTCTAACATCCACCAGCTCCGTGATGTTGTCATGGAGGAGTGGAAGAGGACTCCAGTG
>JACXGI010017839.1:0-13946 GCA_016801175.1 Esox masquinongy
ACACACACACACACACACACACACACATACTCAGCCTCACACACACAAACTCACACAGACTCAGCCTCACACACACACACAAACTCACACAGACTCAGCTCAGCCTCACACACACACACTCACACAGACTCAGCCTCACACAAACAAACACTCACATACACAACCTCACAAACACAGACTCTATCTCCCCCCCGCCCCACACGTTTACTTAATTAAATCGGGACACCAAAGTTGACTGTCCTTAAAAAATCCTACGTTTACTAACCCTAATCCTAAACCTTACCCTAATTCTAATCTTAACCCTAACCTCAATCTTAAAATTAACCTAAACCTGACTTTAACACTTAACCCTAAAAATGGGGACAAGAAAAATGTCTCCATTAGCCATATTTATCTGATCTTACCACAGTTTGAGTATATTTTTGTCCCCATAATACATTTAGGTTAGAAACACACAAAAACACTCTTCAGCCATTGCTGATGTACATATCACTGCCACTAGAGGGACCAACGCAATAATTCAATCATCCAACACAGTGTTCAGCTACAGCCACAGGTTAAGAGACATGATCTGAATGGTGATAATCAGAAAGATCCACATACTTGAAACGAATGTCTGCAGACTAACAAGACAGTAGTTATCAGCAGCTTGAACCCTGCTGGCCTGGCTCATTCTGTGTTATTAGGGTCTAGACCCGGGGGACGTACATTTCAACTCGGTGACTACTGAGTCTCCCCAAAACTGGTGCTCACCATTTTCAGCCTTTAGGTATACTTCTGGTGGGTGTGGCCGTTTGGTGGGTGTGTCCGTTTGGTGGGTGTGGCCAGACCAATATGGGTGACCAACAATGTGGTAATGTCCCCCTGGACCACCATCATCACAGCCATATTCAAGTCTTTCAGTGCAGGATAGTTTCTGTTGAATTCAATGCTGTACACGTTCCGTCCTGCTAAACACAACACTGGTGCCAGAGGCCATACTGAACTATGCTCACACAGTAAGGCTAAAGCCAGTTCTTTTAGTCCCGGGGCCTGATTGATTGTGACAACTGGCTGTGGCCCGGATCAGTGCCTGCAGTTTAGATCAGATATGCCTAGTTATTGTGTGGATAGATACTGAGCTCCAGGCCAAGCCTCTGTCCAACAGCCCCTGCCAGGTCCCTGGGAGGAGATGCTACTGCTCAGGGCTACAGCCATTACTTAGACATTCAGCCAAAGGTCAGGGTGATTGGAATACTGCAATCCCTCTGCAATCTCCGATCTCGATGCACTATAAGAGAAACAGTCACAAAATTGAATCGCAGCTTTGTTCATCTTCACATGGTTGTACTGTTCCGTACATGTGTACAGCTTGTATTGACTGTAGCCTACTCCGAGAGCATTATCTTTACATTATCATTCTAAAGGTCACTTGCTAATTGGCAGCCTTCGCAAAGTCAAAGGTCTGAAACACATAACATGGTTTAACAGGCACGTTCATCCATAATCAATCGATACTTTGCTGCAAAGAGAGGCTACCTCTTAGCAACAGGCAAATATATAGTAGCAGTATGCATTGCCTCATATGAAATCAGAGGCAGTGATATTACTTTCATTTCATTATGGGATTATATGATATGAATAAATCAAGCTGCGCCCTTTACTGTAGTCTGAGCTCACATCTTGACAAGTGAAATACAATCCAGTAGGGAATCAATAGGCCCTGTCAAGTGGATAGCCCCTGCAAATAGCCAAATCCAATTACACTGAGACAGCAGTTAAGGAAGAAATTAGTGATAGACACTTCGAAGATACAAGCATCACATTGGATCAAACATGTACAGACCCCATTTAGGTTGCACTGACGAAAAACTAAATCAAACTTCAACAAGGTCTGTGAACTGAAACAAACAATGTACACTGTACAAGCCAATATTAGCAAATACACAGTGATGTGCTAACGCACCTGTGTATGTGGGTGGTCTGTTTCGGGGCGGCTGTTTGAGCAGCTGTGCCCCTCCATCTTTGCTACCCCACAGATAAAATTATTTTTATCCTCAGTTTCATTCAGAAGAGCCCAAATCCAGGGATATATTTCAACACTTCATACAAACTGGACTCCGGTATTTCAGTCCATTTTTGTATTTCAGATCAGCAGAGAGAATTCTAAATACGTGGCATGGCTACTATGATATTACACAAAATGTAAGTAACAACATGCTGGAGATACTACCCCCACTCGTCCCTCTTAGTATCATTGTAGCTCCTGCAAACACAATGATCATTGAATTTTTCATTACTCCTTTTCGATTTTCGGGAACTTTACGTGAGCAAGTCTTCACTCTTTACCCACTTTCTGATTTCAAATGACTAATCTGAGACAGGACTAAAAGTGCCACACAGAAAGACAGACAGAAAAGTAGAAAAGATATCTTCTTCCTCTATTTTCTTTGAACCTCTCATCTTTTCCTCATTGCTCTCTCTCTCTACTCATGTCTAATCCCGTTCAAAGCCCACATTTTCCAATTTAATTATTTCATCATTATTTGAGGGCGACCACCTGCCTTTCATTCAGAGGAAAAGGGAAGATGTCAGGTGAATAAATCCAAGCGATTACTGGGAGAGAAGACAAGCAGAATAAATAAATAAATCAGTAGAAAGCTACTGAAAATCCTTCCCCCTAACTGATGAGGAGCCAAGATTGGCTGCTCTGCCACAATGGAAATGATCCATCTAACCCATAGACAGCATGATGACGCACATGATCATATACTCTTTGTACATGCATTTTCCTACTGCATTCTTACATTAGGCTGTTGAATCTAAGGAGCTTAGCTACTATATACAACACACATACACACACACACACTCACACACACACTCACACCAATATCAGCATGCCGACAGATAGCACCATAAAATTAATAGTAATTACTAATAGCAAATATTAATAATGATAACAAATGAAACATGACTGCAATAAGGAGCTAAGTACAGTTCAATCTTCTGAAGCAATTATTCTACTTATTAGGCTATGTAAATAATGATAGTGTGATTTAATTGACAGATGTTTACACTGGAAACATAAAGGGAATGGTAGATCCAATTAACAAGAAGAACAGTGTTTAACTGTGTAAACAGAGATTTTAGGATTTACACAGAAGTACACCTGACTTTGACATCTGTGAGATGAAATACAACCAAAAAACCTTCACTTCAACAGAATGTAAAAAAGCACAAGGCCAAGAAGCTGCAGTACAGGGCTTATTGGAGAGGGACAGCAATTCCAGTACCTTCTATGGTTACACTTTACTTTGAGAGTCCCAATTTCCATCTGTAGATGTTCTATAGATAGTAATACTATCAACAAACTCTCAACAAACTTTCAACAAACTTTGATGAACAACTGCTTGCTAAGATTAAGGTTATGGTTAGTTTTAGAATTATGTTTAGGCTAAGGGTTAATGTTAGGGATAGAAAAAAGGTTAGGGTTAGGATATAGAGAAGGGTCAGGGTTAGTAGAAAGTTAGTTAAAATGTTACAGATAGTCAGTAGACTAGATCTGTAGAGCATTTACAGGCACACTTTTGAGACTCTCAACATAAAGTGTTACCCATTCTACTATTAGAGTTCCTTCTCACAGTCCATGCCCCAACATAATCACCATGCTAAAGCCCACAGTGATGTCTACACAGCATTGCTACACAGCATAACCCTAACCCTTTTCCTGATTTCTCAGTTGTTTGAAAACAACAGGAAAAAACCCTCAGACCTGTACACTGTGCTGTCACTGCTAAAAAAACATTCTGTGAGAGTAAAAAAAACAACTATTCACATAGATTGCTCCTGCTAGCCTCAATATTATGGTAGCAATTCACAGGACATTTACCAAGACTAAGGTGACACCTCAATGTGATTGATGCCTGCATTGTGAGAAACAGTTTTTGATTTACAATGTGACTATGGTCATGCTTTTACTATTGTGAAACATACCCACAACACCTGCATAATTAACTCATGAGTCATGACTCGTACAACATAAATCAGCACAAAATTACAAGATGTGCTATGAACTTTTAGAACAACATAGATAATTAATCTAACCTGTATGTATGCTATTAAAAATAAAATGAATTAAAATGCTTTGAAAAACAAAGAGACAAATAACCCTTTGTGTAACTGGTTGCTTTGTACCTAGCAACTAATTATATTACATAAAACACACATCGCGAAATGTACTGAATACTACTGTATTGTATTGTTGTTCCAGCCAGCTATAAGTTTTAAAAGTCTTGATTATAGTGGCTGCTTGAAACACACTTTGTTTAGAAGAAAAAGCACCAGACAGATGAAGCAGGCTAAGATATCAATGAAATAATAATCCCATTAATAGTAATTGGTAGTGCATTACTGGGGGGCACATTCGGAATGTTTCGCGGAACCATAACCTAAAAAAGTGGAATAAACCCACAATAGAGAATGTGAGGATGTTAAATACTGTGGCCCTGACAATCCCACAAGACAGGAGAGATATCCTCCAACTGGTTTGACTGACAACTGACAACTGTGTTATCAGGATTGCATAGTTTACTTTCTAAATGTAATCCATTAGATAGCAATTGCAAATTGAAGTCATTAATGTAAGTTCTGGGATGTCAGTATTGTAATCTTTTTCATTTCAGCCTTAAGCATTAGAAGAAGAAAAATTCAGAAGTGCATTTGTGACACCAAAGTTGTCTTCGACTTGTGGTCAGATTCAGGTAAAAGATAGTAAAACTTGATAAAGACAAACAAAAAAGCTATATAAAATATAAAATCACAGGTAATTAGCTTTATTGTAATTGTCCAAAATTTGGAATATTTTGTGCTTAATTAATGATTCAAAGTAATCAACCAACATTTTAAATTTCTGAAATTATAACTGTACTGTATTCCCACCAAAACGTTAAGGGTCAAAGTGATTGGTCATCTCAGACTCCAGACATGAATCCAATTTC
Source organism: Esox masquinongy (assembly GCA_016801175.1). Taxonomy (NCBI): domain Eukaryota; kingdom Metazoa; phylum Chordata; class Actinopteri; order Esociformes; family Esocidae; genus Esox; species Esox masquinongy. Next base: position 4,977 of record JACXGI010017839.1, read on the forward strand.
TATCCTGTGGTTGTACTGTAATTAAAGAGGGATATCCAGAACAATGGATCTCACGGATCTGGAAAGATTCTGTGTGGAGGAAGGGCCTGAGATCCCTTCCAGAGTGTTCTCCAGTCAAATAATAAATAATACTGTGGAAAAAGGGTGAGTGCCATTATGCATGCTAGAGTTTATTTACAAGTCCCTTTACCAGTGGATTCAAAACAGCCCCATAACATTAAAGACCCACCACCATATTTTACAGTAGGTATGAAGGTATTTTTGTGATGCCAAATGCCAGTGTGCATAGCCAAAAAGTTGCTTTTTTCTGTTTCACCTGCTCATGGCACTCCATGTGATCCATGTGTCAAAGTCGTTTAGCAAACTCCAGGTGCTTGCATTTGTTTTAAAGAAAGATTAGGGGTGGCAGTCGTTCACACCTCCCCTAAAAAAAATAGACCTAACAGATATGTATATATACACCGATCAGCCATAACATTATGACCACCTGCGTAATATTGTGTAGGTCCCCCTTTTGCCGCCAAAATAGCCCTGACCTGTCAAGGTGTGGACTCCACTAGACCTCTGAAGGAGTGCTGTAGTATCTGGCACCAAGACGTTAGCAGCAGATGCTGTACTGTAAGTACTGTAAGTTGCGAGGTAGGGCCTCCATGGATAGTTTGTCCAGCACATCCCATAGATGCTCGATTGGATTGAGATCTGGGGAATTTCAAGGCCAAGTCAACACCTTGAACTCGTTGTGTTCCTCAAATCATTCCTGAACCATTTTTGCTTTGTGGCAGGGCGCATTATCCTGCAGAAAGAGGCCAATGCCATCAGGGAATACTGTTGCCATGAAAGGGTGCACATGCTTAGGTAGGTGGTACATGTCAAAGTAACATCCCCATGAATGGCAGGACCCAAGGTTTCTCAGCAGAACATTGCCCAAAGCATCACACTGCCTCCGCCGGCTTGCCTTCCCATAGTGCATCCTGGTGCCATGTGTTCTCCAGGTAAGCGATGCACACACACCCGGCCATCCACGTGATGTAAAAGAAAACGTGATTCACCAGACCAGGCCACCTTCTTCCATTGTTCTGTGGTCCAGTTGTGATGCTCACGTGCCCACTGTATGCGCTTTTGGCTGTGGACAGGGGTCATCATGGGCACCCTGACTAGTCTGTGGCTACACAGCCCCCTACGCAACAAACAGTGATGCATTGTGTGTTCTGACACCTTTCTATCAGTACCAGCATTAACTTTTTCAGCAATTTGAGCTACATTAGCTCGTCTGTTGCATCAGACCACACGGGCCTGCCTTCGCTCCCCACGTGAATCAATGAGCCTTGACCACCCATGACCCTGTTGCTGGTTCATCGCTTTTCCTTCCTTGGAACACTTTTGATAGGTACTGACCACTATAGACCAGGAACACCCCACAAGGGCTACAGTTTTGGAAATGCTCTGACCCAGTTGTCTAGCCATCACAACTTGGCCCTTGCCAAAGTCTCTCAGATCCTTACGCTTTCCCATTTTTCCGGCTTCTAACACATCAACTTTGAGGACAGAATGTTCACTTGCTGCCTAATATATCCCACCCACTTACAGGTGCCATGATAATGAGATTATCAGTGTTATTCACTTCACCTGTCAGTGGTCATAATATATATATATATATATATATATATATATATATACATACATACACACACACACACAGTATATATAGCTTTTTAAAAATAAATGTTTTCATTGAGGTTGCGGTTTCAAGAACCACCACAGTAAAGCAGTTTAACAGAAGATCAGGTGATTACAAAGGGGCAAGTGTTAACAACAAAGAGAATGACCAGGACAGATGTAACATCTGTGCAGACGATGCAATGCATTTTTTTATAAGATGTTAATCCATTCCTTGTATAACTTAATATAAATCAAATTACTGGGCTACAATGTTGTCAGTTACTATAGTAATTAGATGAGACTCTCTTCCCAGGGGCAGGGGGACCTATAGGTAGAGAAAGGAAACCGTCACAATGTATTACATGGGCATTTTCCTTCCTGCCGTGAAGGATCCTCTGTTGGACTTTCCACACGTTCTACTAGAAGAAACAGGTTTGATTAATGGGAATCGCTAGAAAATAAGTTTCTAAGGCTGGTCTAAAAGACCTGAAATTTGTTGGACTGGCCCGCTCTGTTCCCTGCATGATGATTCTCCTCATCACAAGGCTGTGGAAAAAAGAGGAGTGATTCCCTCTGCTGCGTACATTACATCCAAATGGTTCCATTGCAATTTGATTATTTAGAATGATCTTGACTAATGGGCTTTACAGTTGGCTGTTTGTGGGAATACAAAGTAGGGGAGAGATCTCCTATTTATCTGTCCTGTTGCACCTGGCACATCAGAAAACCAACACGTGCAATATTGAGTCTGACATTTGTTAAATGGCACAACAGTACACAACTGAATTGTGTCTTAAGGGTTGACAACAGCACATCTTCTTTATAAGCAGAGTCATTTCACCTTTCTATTTCACCTTTCAAAAATGAAAATGACAGAGGTAAAATGATCGTGACATAACCATTTAAAGTCCAACTTTTGGTATTGACATCAGTATCAAAGTGCTGGGCATAACTGGCCTAGACAGGACTCTAGGTGTGTGATAGCAAAGGCTTTACTCTTGTTATTCACACATCTGCATCACTGTTATCATAGTCGATAGGGTAGAAAGTACGGACAAGGTGGGCAGCACAGACTGGGGCAAAAGGAGGGAGAGAAGGGTTCCAGTTGACTCTTTTCATAAAAGCTCCTTAGGAAAATATTGTCATTACTGGCTCATCTCCAAAAAGCTTTATTCTGACACTTTTAAAATGGCTAGTAGAAAAACGTAATAGAAAATTAATTTAAATCTAGTGTGCGGTGTCAGGAATAAAGAAGGCAATTGGAGTACAGTATTGTGTTCGTTCCCTCAGACAGCAACAAAGAAGATTTATAAATAGGGTTACAAAGGTAGGGTATTTTACTAAAAGGATTCAAAGTTTCCCACTGAGCTACCACAATCAATGATGTTAAGTTATCTCTCAAGGGTTTTATGTAATGTTCTGTATGACATTTATTAACACGACATGTATTGTCTCTCTATATTGAAAACGTTTTAATGACAAAGCTTTAATATCTGATCATAACTATACCAATGTACCAATCTGTGTCCTTGGTCGGCCAACTTGGGTGTGCTACAGTACAGAGCCAGTTAAAATCATCGGATACAGTGAAAAACTGAAAGTTCAAGTGAAAGATTGTGAAAAACAAGCAAGCTACACAAACCAGATGAATCTGTGTAAAATATATTTGTTTTGTGGAATGCTGAAGTGCTAGAACTGAAATATCACAGGTTCCAAAAACAACCGTATGCAGTTGCACTATGCAGATGTGGACAACAAAGCCGAACCTTTGTCTTCAGTTATCTGTGATGCCCGTGCATGAATGACACCAGCCCAGATTCATTACTAACCTTGGGAATCACCGCGGAATACATCGGGTCAAACGCATCAGATACAAAGAGGCAAAACATGACTTTCCGTCTTTTTTTATTTTGTGAGGCTGTCTACACGTAGTCGACATAGTGTCACTGAGTCACAGATTAATATCGGATGTCGCCTGATCCACCGCCTGAGCCGAAGGTTTCTAAAGCAAGGGCGGCTGAGAGATGCAGCCAGTCACACAGTACCCAACACATTAGCACCTCAACGCTTTCCATTCTCTAAGGAAATAGCACACCCGCTTTAATCCCAGCCCCCCGCCACCCCAAGGTGAAGCCACGGCAAGGCAACCCGCTTTTACTGGGGACGTCTATGCTAGCTGTGACTGAGCTGCCCCGGCCCGCCGCTGGCTCTGGTCTAAGCCCCCTGTCAGCGACATGCAGGTTTTGGCCGCCCCCATCCCCTCAGGAGTAGTCCCAGGTCTTCCTTCCACAGGCTAATCCATTACTGTCTGCTCGTATCACAGTCACCAGGGCAACGGGTGGGGGGGCAGAGCATGCTTCACATTCTCACATTTAGATTCCAACTTGCACAGAATGATTGTCAATGACTGATAGGACATGTAGCATCACAGTGTGAGATTGCCAGCCGCATTGAATCAAAAGTGGGAAGGGGTGCGAGGGTTGTGTGATGGTGTGTGTGTGTGCGTGTGTGTGTGTGTGTGTTTGAGCGTGTGTCTATCTGTGCGTGTGTCAGGAGATGTGAGGAGGCAGTTGGTCCTGGATTCCGAAATTCTATTCACTGGAGACCTAGACAGACAGAGACAGAAATGGACAGGGCTTGTTAAGATACTACACCGGGTATGGTGAGTTGACAGACAGAAAGAGATGGTCTGGGGGAGAGACATTTTTGATCACCATGCCACCATCCAATTTGAAACTCCCCATTTCAAAAAAGTGAAAAATCGCGTCTCTCCCTAGGCCGGGTGTTCAGAGTTTTGCCTGATCACTGGTGCATGGCTGATAATGAAACAGAGCTCTGGTTAGGCTCTGACTGGCAGGATTAAATGCTCAGAGCTGTTTAAGCCCAACTCACTGTGGCTGCCTTCAGGGTAGACATGATCTATTGGGATCTCCACACCCAGTACAGAACTGACATTACTGAGCACAGGATGGATCTACCATTGAGCAAATCACAATCATACATTGCACTTCACCTTCATTAACCTGCAACACAAAAGTTTATACTATTCAAATCATCCACCAGCATACAGTAGGCAGAATAACGGCTAACTATGCACTCAAAATGTTCAAGTGCTCACGTTCCTGAACAGACAGGAAAAGACTCAAACACCAAATGACCCACCATCCAACACACAAGGACGCCAGCATGCTTCTAGTGAAGCCTCTTGCTTGCGGGGTAGCAGGGAGCATTCTTGCCAACTCCCACTCAGGATGGGAGGCGAGCTGCCGCGGAGTGTTGACTTCTCAAGTGCTTGAGGAAAAAACATAATTCAAAACGGGCATGAAGAGCCTCGACTGGATCCGACGTAACGACTCAGCCCTGTGTTGATGCGGCACTAGCAGATAAGGTCAGGAAGATTACATTTGGATCCAGTAACAAAATGTCCTAGATATGCATCGCTGCTCTGCCCTGCTCCCATCTAATCTGTTTCCAACAGGAGCTGTTATCAGCATAAGGCGACCTAGGACTCTCCTCTCGTTTTCTCTGCCCCTCCTCGCTCCTGCATGCGTAATCTTACAGCACAGGAAGTGAATCTGAACGGAGACCAAATCAGGCCCATGTGGGTAAACAAGGATGCCATAACTACGGGCGTTGTCCCCGAATAAGTAGGAAAACGGTTCTCTGTTGCTACCAAAGTGACCATGACCTTTACGGCTCCACTGCACGAACACCATCAGGGTCAGGCATTGCACTCAGCCATTACATTCAGGGAACGTTACCTCCATGATCAAAGCTGCTATACTGTCTGCATTGCATCGTGTCCAATGGCAGTGTCCATCCTCAAACAACTGCCAGTGTTTGATTCTCAATGTTAATTCATTTTGTGAATTAAAATAAATAGCTTTTGGTCTGTTTCTGGTGTAGACCTTTATACTATAAAGCCCTTTATACATCAGCAGTTGTCACAAAGTGCTTTTGCAAACATCCAGCCTGAAACCCCAAACAGCAAGCAACAACAGGGCTGATGCACAGTGATACAAAACTGATGGCAATGCTTGTAGAGAAGGTGAGTTATTAGGGTCTTCCACACTGCTAGCAGTTAGTGATAAATGACAAAAAATAAGAGGAATCAAATGACGGCATGTGTGCATTATCAGTTAGCCAATCAGCAAGCAGACATTTGACATTTACATTTAGAGCAGATAAGCCATTATTGGCTGAGTTATCAGAACAATGGGGACATTAGTGACATTACGTTTCTAACCTTTACATCAGCATTTTAGCTTCAAAATATTTTCATATTTAATAGATGAACCACATGGCAAAATCAATGTCATACCAGGGAATGTAGGTTTTTCTTGAATAATGATCAAATGCAGTTGTTTTTTTCGGAAATGAATGACTAACACACATTATTTCTTGCAGTAAGTTTGACTTCAATTAAGATATCAACATTTCATACTGGGATCTCCGCTAGTTTTAAAATGATGTTTTTTCACTGGCTGATCCTCGCTGATGACCCAGGTCATCATGTGATCCCAACTCCAACTGGGTCACCAGGGTGGTTTAGCCAGTGAATTACACAAAAATGTAACAATTCAATACGAAGAGAGATTGAGTTTGAGATTGCCCGGTGTCCCCAAAAATAGTATGTTTCATTTTTTAGGACAGAGAGGGCCTGTGCTGCTTTTGGACTTAAACAAGGTGAACACCCCATCTTATCTCCTCCACATTTACTGGATAGGTTGAACCGTGCAACAGAGAACCCCCCCCATTTCTTTTCATCAAGACAGTATGTGGGCAATCTGGTTCCAGGCGTTTCCTCAGTGCCTGATATGTAAGGTTAGACACAGAGGCAGAGAAACAGAAGATACTTAATGAGTGGGCCTGGGAGACAGTGCTGTAAGGGTGAAAATGTGAGCCACAGACCTGGGCAGCACAGTACTGTTCCATACAGTAAGTAGCTGGAGCATCTCCTCTCTCTGTCCCCCACTGACTTCCCTTCAGCAAGACAGCTGCTTATGGGTAGCGAGGGATCCCTAAGGCCATGTTTGCTGTTCACACTAATTTCCTCCCATTTATCCCACGCTAGGCATCCTCTCTGACTTCACACACTTTGCTTCCTCTGACACAGCAGTCTGGCACCGCCCGGAGACCTCCGAGCCACCAGTAATACTGCTTGCCTGCTCCCATCTCTCTGGAAGTGGAAATTAGGCTACAGCACAGGCCCCCTTCGGATATCCTTGGCACGACAGGACAGGACAGGTGAGTGACACGGAGCAGAAACTTTTGTTATATGGATGAGAAAAACAAAAAACACAATAAGGCAACAGTAAACATTCACTAAAATTACGCACCGCACCCCTCGACCATTTAATTTCATTTAGACTGATCTCTATGACATGACCTATTCACCAGTTTTTTTCAACAATGTGTCATAAATATGCCCCTGTTATAATGCCACCATGTGGTCTACATTAATGTTCTTGCATGTGTTAAGTCAGTGTTAAAAAGATGAGTACCAAATGTCAAATTTTGTAACTGATTTGTATGCATTAATCTGCCAGAATGTTTCTTGGTACAGCAGTTATTGTGCTGACCAAGACAGGTCATTCAGTGCCAGAGTTGCAGCATTTTATGTTAATTGTTTCAATCAAATTAAAATCAGTGCAGATCTTTTAAGTTCTTCAGGCCAATTTGAGGAAAGGGATCGACAGTATGTACCAAATTTCATGATAATAAAGGGGAATTGCACTGCAGCACAATAGTGAAATAATATATACCAGTGAGCTGGCTACTCAGACAAAACAAGTATCGTTACTGATATGAGGAATTTGCCAGATACGATATGATTGTTGGATTTGATTATTTAATGTCATTATCTATGATGGGAGAAAGTTAATGAAAACCAGACATTCTCATTTCAGTGACATGATGAGAATGCTGAATGCTCAACTGGCTGATTCAGCTGTCAATAAAGACATGGGCGGGGTGTTAGTTGAGCTAGATGCTGCTTTCACATTCTAATCAGCGCCGCTTTCTCTCCTTGTTTTCCTAGAGAAGTACAAACACATGTAATGGCTCCCCCTTATGCTTTCCCCCACTCGTTTCAGTGCTAAACTCCCTCCATTTCTATCTACAAACACATGGCGTGTGTTAATAGTAATAATTTGATAGCCAGCCATTAAGATTAACATATTTAGTAATTAAGTGTGTTATATTAGTTATAAAACATATTTGTGATCTGCAAAAAATGCACATTATTTTCTCACTAGCAAACATGGGGTTAAAACCTTTCTGACTTTCCTCCCCAGGAAAGCACAAAGTCACTCTTCTCAATGTTCAACTTTCTCTTCAGTCCAAACATAATATGATGAAATAATCCATAGTTAGCTTTATCTCACATCCATAATATGGTTTCTTATTCTACTTGACATTGTTTAATGTGCATTATTCTTAAATTGTTGCACTATTTGCCTGCGCAGTGTTCCACAGAGTGGTGAACCTCTCCCCATCTTCTGACAGACTCATCCACTCTGGGGTGCCCTTTTTATACCCAGTCATGTTACTTACCTGTTGCCAATTAACATAATTTGTTGTGAGACATTCCACCAGGTATTTTTAGCATTACAACAACTTTTCCAGTCTTTTGTTGCCCCTGTCCCAGCTTTTTTGTAACGTGTTATGGGCATCAAATTCAAAGTGGGCATATATTTTTCAAGAAACAATAACATGTCTCAGTTTCAACATTTGACATGTTGTCTTTGTACTATTTTCTATTGACTATAGGGTTTAAATGATTTGCACATCATTGCATTCTCTTTTTATTTACATTTTACACAGTGTTCCAACTTTTTTAGAAACAGGGTTGTACTTTGAACCTTTTTCATATATTTTTTTCACTCTGCCCTTCTAATTTCGACACATCTGACATCCATCCCACCAACTCTAGATGGTGTTGAGCCAATTTGCACTATACAATGGGAGACCCCGGGAACAGTCAGCCTGACATGTCATGACATGGATATAAACTCCTGGCAGTAATGACACTGATGTACTCAGACCACCGACCCATATGCGTACCAGCCTCCTCCTTCCCTTCTACTCCCAAGCACCTCCCTGCCTCCTCCACAACTCCTACTCAATCAGACCCTCTGCCTACTCCTTACCTCCTCTTCAAAGTCTCCTACTTCACCCACACTCCCTCATACCCCACTGCCTCTCTTCTCCCCTACTTTCTTTCAGCTCCCTTGTACACCCCCCCGACACCCTGCCTCACTCATAGAACCAGACTGTGCCATAGAACGAGACAGTGCCATAGAACCAGAC
>JACXGI010017840.1:0-13955 GCA_016801175.1 Esox masquinongy
GGGGGCTGTGGGGTAGAGTTATGAGTTCAGAGTGATTTGGCTTAAGTTGCTCCACAGCCTCAGCTCGTCATATTGATGATTTGGCCTCACCATTTTATTGAGCCTGTTGGAGTCCCCAGGCTTGATGCTGCCTCCCTAGCACCACATGGGAGTGCACTGGCAACCACAGACTGGTAGCACATGTGGCTACTTGGCTAGAATATGAGTTATTTGCGGTGGACCTCCTACGTTCTGTCTGGGTTAGCTGTTAGGAGTCATTGTTGTCGCATGAAGAGGTCAATGGAGGACATAGTTACAAAATGATGAGGCCAAATGTCTTCATCTCATTTGAATTTATACACAGTTGAGGCTCATGTTAGAAATGTCACCTCTTGACTGTAGGTACTGTTTGAATAGACCGGCTTGCCCTTTCGGATAGATAATACGATGTTTTCTGGTCTCATGCCACACTTCCCTATTAAGGGAGTCTATTCAATTACAGTTATTTCATGAATGTTTGTCACTTCATGTTTAATGTATGTTTAGTTCAGGGCAACCATTGAGCAGTGTTTGTAAAACGGAGATCATTGTGATTCATCGTGTACGTTGTGGCGCAAGTGCACCCACAACCCACAAATCAGTGTCACACCAAGGCCCCTAACAGAAACGACTGGTAGCTTCCGGAAGATTCCGGAATCTCTAAGCGCAGCTCGGCTGCCACCCCTTAATTGGGGGGAGTGTAATGAGCCCCTAGGCAAGCAACTCCAGGGCAGCAGAGAGAGGAAGAGATAAAAAGTGCATTTTGTTTTTTTTTATCAGCTCCATTCAGTTTCTTCTACTTTTTGTTAATAAATGCCCACCAAATCCCAGAACACTAGCACTGTGTCAGTTCCCCATCTCTCCCATTATTACAATGTTGAATCAATTGGTCTGCCAGTTAGGACGGACTCTGAGATTAGCCTTAGCCGCTAGCCAGTTTAAAGTGTTAATGATTGCGAACAAAAGAGCACTTTCTTTTTCCCTCACCAGCCCCACCACATCTACCATTGATGACAGCCTTGATCAACACATCCTCAATACCAGTGCCATTCTGGATATTCCTTACTAAACAAAGGGTCATGGTGGAGCACAGGACAAGCGGGAAAGGGCAGTTGTTTCGGGGTGAACCACACAAGGTGTCGGAGTAGTTATTGGTTGCAGGTGGACGTAGCTGTCAGCACCAGGGAACTAGGGGTGAAGTAGGGGCCAGACAATGAGATGGGTCGGGCCAGGGAGGACGCACTTCAGCAGTGGTTGGATACTCTCAAGGCCCCCTGGAGCCCCCCGATGAGTGGAGAAACATTGTGGTGATGGTGAAGGGGGCAGCTGTCAGTGTGTGGACTGACTGGGATTGTTGGGGGAAGGGGCTGAGATGCAGATATACAGACATGGACAGTCACGGAAGGGACTTGAACCAGTCAGAGAAGGCTGTACATCATCAACTCCCAGCACCACAACATTGTATCTGCAGCCATGAGACTAGAGTCATTCCATGGAGCAGTCCTCCTGTGGCCAGTTCAGTTATTCACTCATTTTGCACCTTTCTGGTTGGTTTTCTAAAGTAGCTGTACTTTGCTGGTATCAGATAATGATTTCCTGTTTACAGTCAGCATTCCTTTTCTCCATCAGGGATTTGAGTAACGGCCACCAGAACAACAAAGACTTTGAGAAAATTGCGCAGCTTTTAACTGTAGTCTTGGTGGGCAGGAACACTTTTGTTTTTTATTTCTTTCTGTTAGTTAATTGACCTCACCTTGTGTTCCCGGGTCTGAATCAGTAGAATCCTGTATAATCTTCTGAAACCAGTAAGTCAACTCCCAACCCTGTGGGGCCTTTAGCTTGATACAATCACAGACATTATACGTATAGTATAGCGCTTACCTAATTGAAGTGTTAGTTGTATTAGGCACACTATGAATGGACAGTGTCATTTGCCAGCCTGAAAACATCCTGTTGACACTGAGCTTCTTGTGGACCTTCAGATAGTCTTGGTGTAGGGACTGAAGGGCATGATCAAGGAGTTTCAAGTCAAAAACTTAAGCCTGTTTGTTTCCTGCAAATGCGTATTTTCGATCAATGCAGAGCTGAGTGCTCCTTTTAGTTTATTCTTCTGGTCAGTCACCCGTAAGAGAGTGCTGGGGTAAGGAATTATTTTGTGATTACCAAGTCTGTCAGCACCTTATTACTTTATTTCGTTTAAGATGGGCTGGCTAAGTGTGTTTGTAACACTTGAAATTTGCAACCACTGTGAAAGTCATCTTAAAAATGTTCTTAAAAAATCTATAAACTCAGTATATAACTTCATGAATGAATTGCATTGATTTACCAACACATTTTAGAAGCAAACAGAATTAATAGAGTTAAGGCTTGAGTCGGTGCTCTCTTTTGAATTCAACTGAGCCATCGAATAAGGATTTCGTCTACAGTACAAAGAAGTAGCATGCTCAGTGTTTGAATTGCACTGTACTGCCGTAGAAATGGATTATCCTTTATTTACTCTCTGCATAGACACGTTTGTACCATTTTATTTATTTGCGATGCTTGGCATTGTGTGAAATATATTTTTTGGTTTTGGTGAGGTCTTTGGTGAGTTCTGGCGATTGGAGAGAGTTTTGTAAAGTCGGTAGTTTATTTTATTAGACACAGAATCACTGAGAAAATAACACAGAAAATAACACGCTAGCTTTAACATCAACCTAAAACAGACCCACGGAACCAGACGCTTTTCTCTGTTCACAGTGCACGTCACAATTAGTCAAGGCTTGTCCTGTCTGTATAACAGTGCTTTTAGAGGTTAACAGCCCAGATAGCCCAGAATTGACCCTTCGGCACTAGAAAGGGTGGAGAGGGGACATGAACACCCCAATAAAGAAAACATTAAAGCAATGCTACCTAGGGAAGCCAAGACTTTTACAGGAACGCAATGTCAGAAAGAAGTCTGACTGTCGGTCCTCATCAGTAGATGTTGTGTAAACGGTTCATCTCCATGTTCTATTTGCGTACCTCGTTATCATCCTCTTCCTGTTTACGCCCCCGAAGTCCTCGTGCTTCTGCTTTCTGCTCGGATTGCTAGGATTGATTGTAGCAGCTAGCAGCCATTGGAGCTCTAATCGGATTAGTGGTTATCACTGAGCCAGGCAGGTCACGGGTTCCAGTGGGCTCCACAATCGCCTTTAAACATCATTGACTTTCTGGTGCGAAGATAAGCTAGTTAACTGCTGCTGGAAGTCTGCGGTTCAGCTACCTTTCCCTTGGTCCACATTGTTACTGTTTAAAATTGACTGTGTTATTAGATTGCGCATTGATGTTTAATACTGCCGTCTTGTTTTCAGGGCTCTCATCTTGGGTCAAATGTGATTTAGCAATCTTTGATATATGTTGTATGGAACCACAAAGTTTACAGGACAACTACACTATCAATGCTCTCATGTGTGCCGTAACTTTATTAAGACATTTGAACCACATTTATCACATGCACACACGTTTTTTTAACAATATGTTCATTATTGAAGCATTGAGGCAAAACCACTGGTTCACACAGGTCATTTGGAGGGTTGGAATTATGTACCGGCTGCTTACTTGCTGTCTGTTTTTAAATACAGTTCTACGTAAAGCATCACAGGACTCAAGACCATGTCCCTCTTCTTTTCCAGGTGTCTTCGGCCTGTGTCCCTGCCGCTAACTATGAACTGGTAAGAGCATTTACTTCTGTTGCTAACTTGATGGTTGTAGTCATATCCATGGTTCTGCCGTAGGTGGACATGTCGGTAAGAGGTTGTACGTGTATCTGCTGTGGATTGATGTGTGTCTCCGGAACCGCGTGTTGACAACCAGGGAATTGGCTTTGGGAATCCAAGGAGTGAGTAAAGGCAATAAAACCGATGTTTGGTTTCTGCATTACCTTTTTTGGTCTGGGTTTGAGATCCGTTTGACATGGAATGATTTGTTTTCTCTCTTTCTCTCTCTCTCTGTCTCTCTCTCTCTCTCTCTCTCTCTCTGCACTTTCTGTATATAAATGCACTTAAACAGTGGGCTGCGATTCCGTTTCCCCTACACGCGAACTCGAACAACTCTTCTCATTGTTTTAGCGTTAGGATGCGCAGGACCACAATGGCGGCGCTTAGACTGCCAAGAAATCGTGGTGAAGACGAATGAGTTTTCTCTAAGCACTTTACATTGAATGGGGGGAGGGGGGCTCGTCTCTTCACTACTGTTGTAGACCCTACCAAGGTTGTGAAATGGCAGCTGTGTTGAGTGATATGTGTGTCTGTGTGTTTTGGTACTGAAACACACCCATTTAGGAAACGTTAGAGTGAGCCTCCTAGGGCCTGAGCGGAGTGAATTGTGTGAGAGAGTGCTGCAGCGTGTGTGTTTTACAGTATCTTTGGCATGTGCGTATGTCATATCTGTATCGTGTGTTTGTGTGTTATACCTGTAATTTGTGTGTGTGTGTGTGTGTGTGTGTGTGTGTGTGTGTGTGTGTGTGTGTGTGTGTGTGTGTGTTATATCTGTATTGTGTGTATGTCATATCTGTATTGTGTGTTTGTGTGTTATACCTGTAACCTATAGGTAACCTATTGTTACCTATTGTGCGTGTGTGGGTGTGTGTGTTATATCTGAAGAGTGTGTTATACTTTTAGTGTGTGTGTCTGTTATTCTCTCCTTCCGTGTGTTTTCCACAGGGGCAGTGGCGCCGGCAGGAGTTTTTCAATCAATCAACATGAAACAGGAGTTTATGACGGGTTGATCTAAAGGGTAGCCTGGTTCCGCCTTAGGGCTGCTTACACTATATCACCAGAGTACATGGTCTCTCCCAGCCTCACACACACTCACGGTTAGGGCTGCGAGGTCGATTCTGTGGCAGATTAGAATGTTGACCGCCAAATAAACTGGATGAAAACTGTGTCGGTGTTTATAAACCGAGCGTTGCAACTTGTTACTACCACGTTATTTCAGGTAAGAATTCCAGAAAAAAATGGATGAATCCCATAGCATATTCCACTGGAGAACTAGCTAGTTACCAAAGAACATTTTCCAGAAACATATATAGCTACTTTTCTGTGGGAAGGCAGATTTTGTTTTTTAATCAAAAACAATATTTTTTTGGTCAGAATCCTACTCGTTCACACCACATGCTAATTATTTCACTTCCTTGTTTTGAGTGGTCCCGGTGGAGGCTCGGTTCCAAAACGAACACAGTCACCTTTGACACGGTGTGAAACACGCCGGCCCGGGTGCCAGGTCTGGCCCACTGAGATGCCGGAGCTCGTTCCAACTTCCAAGAGCTACAAATGTGTAAACTCAAATCGTTACAGGTATTGGATATTTGGAACCGGATTCATTTCTTTCTCGGGGTTGCTAGGCTTCTTCCTGGCTCCTGCTCCGGCCCGGAGTCGCCGCTGTACAGGGAGTCAGAAGGGGTTGCATTTTGTCAAACGGCCTCTCAGGTCATTTTCCTTCTCTAGTTACACCCTTCCTCCCCCTGCCAAGACGACCAGCCCCAGAGGCCGTTATCACGCCATTAATGCAGCTGATTGGCCACTTAAACACTGATGAGTGAACAAGTAAAACATTCACTGACGTACAGCCTTTATGACCGAGAACAGAGAAAGTGCACACGCACGTGCGCATACACACACACACACACACACATACACGCGCACACACGCACCCTCAGATACACACACACAAACACACACACAAAGAGCGACTCAGGAGGGCTATCGTGGCCGTGTTGTGTAAACCAAACTTGGTTTTCAAGGACAACAGTGGCTTTATTTCCCAGAGGAAAGCAGCTGGAGGGAAGGACCTACTGAGTGCAGGAAGCAGAAAGACCACAAGTTAACACTCACAACATCGGATCACTTGCCTGTGCAGATGTTTGGTTTCATGCTCTCTGTTCTCTCACTCTGGTTTAGCCCCAGTAAGTAGGCTAGTCTGTAACAACATGGATCCGTGGGTTTTAGAGTGATGGCAACAGTCCTGTTTTAGTTGGCTTCTTGTATGCTTGATGTGTGTGTGTGTATGTGCATATGATTATGTGTTTGTGCATGTGTGTGTGCATTTGTGTATGTGTGTGCGTGTGTAGAGGAAGTGGATATTATATCTCTTTTTCCCGATAGCTACTGATTGATTACATTCTTAGGGACATAACCCTTCCTGCCCTTACCACGTTCCTTGATCACCCAGCCCCCCCCCCAAAAAAAAAAAAGATCCCTCAAGACTCACCTCTGCATTCCACCTCATGTCACTGCTTGCAGTTTATTTGCTTCCCCATAACCTTGTTATTCGTTATTAGGTTGGCAGGAGTTGATATTTGATTATTGGAGACTGAAATGAATCCAGCCATACATCACTACAAGAGTGGACCAGCTCTTGTTTGTGTGGAAATATGACCAAATGTATGTGCGTGTGTGTTTGTGGGTGTGTGTGTGTGTGTATACGCATGCTTTTGTGTGTGCTTGTGTATGCAAAATATAAAAAATAACTAGTTTATTGACAACAACACGGTTCTCAGTGCGGATTCATGTATCTGTTTTGGATTCTGAATGGTTTCAAAATGATGACGTTGTTTTGCATTTGCTGGTGCTGTCAGGGTAAACCAGGCACTGGCCTGTGGGAAGATGGCCATAAATAACTCTACAGTAATGAGGTGGTTCAATCAACATAGGGATATTATATTTTAAATACTATGTGATTTTAGTAAGATGATGTGTTATGAGAGGCAGACCAGATGACTTGAGTCTTTAACTTGGTCGACACAAGTGCGTATAAACTGACTGAGGTGAGGTCCGTACAGAGAAGGACGTGGGCTGAGATTACAGGACCGTGCCGGAGAAATGCTGCACGCAGGGGGTTCATAACCAAACCGGCTTAGTAGTTCTGCTGGTGTAGTTCTCTGGACTCAGTGAATTGGAGACGGCGGAGTCCGATGTGAGCTCTGGTCTGGAAGCTCTGGCGACCACTGAGGGGAGGTCCACAGGGTGAGTCATGCTGATGCCGCTGATCCTCAGGAGCAATAACGTCCCCCGACCAGACTTCCACGCCCCCATGCCTGGAGACGCACGCGGTAGGAACACGGCATGATGGGTAGTACATTCCTAACACGTGCCCTCATGTTTAGCTAACGATCCCAAGGGGTGGTGGGGCAGAATAGAGAGAGAAAGAGGAGGGAAAGAGGGAGGGAGGGAGGGAGGGAGGAAGGGGGGAGAGAGGGAGTGACAAAGGGAGGGAGTGGGAGATCATAACACCCGAATGGTGAAACACAACCGTATTCAAAAACAGACATGTATTCGAAATGTTTCATACAGCGTAATAATTCACACACACACCTAAAAACAAGCTTACCAGTCAAGGCCTCTGACATCTCACACAGACACACACACACAGACACACACACACACACACTCACACACACAGACACACACACACACACACACACAAAACCAACACAAGCTATGGCTGGGTAATCGCGCCAGCGCATTGCTGGGTAATGACTGTAAACGCGGGGCTAAGATGGGCAACATCCTTCAGTTAGCCCAGTGTTTATATCTGGATGTACCGTGCTGCCGGGGCCTCCGGTGTTCTGTAAACATGTCCAAGTATTCTGTGATGCGGTGTGATTTCTGTCACGTAGGCGCGCGTGTGTATACCTACGCGGGAAGGATGCAAGGCTTGCCAACCGTGTTTTCCACGTCGAGTGAAAGACGGACGCTTCTTTAAATCACTGGATGTTATGCAGCTTGAAAATAGCGTGCTGAAAGATATCATCTGTCACGCTTTGTTTTGGTGACACACTGTTGTGTCCGTGTTCACTGAAGTGAACCTTTATGGAGCGTTGTCCTGGGGAGGGGCATGTGTTCTGGATTTTTCTTTTTCAAATTCAAAGCCGTCACTTTCTTATTGTTAAAGTTATTAAAGACAGGGGTTAGGTAAAACAACAATGTATTTCAGCATAGACGCAAACAGCTTCTATAGTGCGTTTTCAAGGAAATCTTTGATTTACTTTTTTCTTTGACACATTCTGATAAGCATGGCTGTGCAGTACAGTCTGTACCAGACATGGTCACCAGGGGTCATTTGGTTTTAACATGACCTGTGTGAGTCTCAATACAACATGAAGCAGGATGAGATGCAAGAGAGAAGGAAAGGGAATAGAAACAAAGTAAGAGTGACGGAGTGAGAGGGAGTAAAAGAGAACAAAGTACGAAAGGGTGTGAAATAAAAGACACATGTTCCACAATTACTGCGTACTAGCAGAATTGGTTTTCACCACACCCCAGTTGTTTATATTCACAGACCCCCGGACTCGCATGCGTACCAGAATGCAGTGTGTTACGTAACAGAGAGAGAGCGGAAGAGTCCATTTGGGAAGGTTCTGGTGAGAACTGGGAGAGAAGTCAAAGGTCGGTTAGGGACACTGCCGGCTCAGGGGGTTCTCACAACTCTGCCTGGCCCGAATTCCAATGTTGGAATGTTTCCATGGAACCCCCCCCCCCCATGGGGCCTGAGGCCCAAACTGGGAGCTGAAGGACAGCGAGCAGGGAACACCCCCCCCACCCCCCAACTGTTTATGTTTTCCCCTTTGAACCGTGTTTCATGATACACATGACACAATGTGCCTGATGAATCGGGGGCTAGCAGCTGTGTGTGTGGGGGGGTATGTGTTGCTGTATGAGAACAAAGTTCATATCATGCCATTTCACTGAGTGTAACTTTGGAAAAAGCTTTTGTTCAGCCATTACATTCTGACCACTGACTGGTGAAGTGAATAACTCTGATAATCTCTATAATGGCACATGTCAGTGGGTGGGATATATTAGGCAGCAAGTCAACATTCTGTCCTCAAAGTTGATGTGTTAGAAGCAGGAAAAATGGGTCTGAGTGACTTTGACAAGGGACAAATTGTGATGGCTAGACGACTGGGTCAGAGCATCTCCAAAACTGCAGCCCTTCTGGGGTGTTCCCGGTCTGCAGTGGTCAGTACCTATCAAAAGTGGTCCAAGGAAGGAAAAGCGGTGAACCGGCGACAGGGTCATGGGCAGCCAAGGCTCATTGATGCACGTGGGGAGCGAAGGCTGGCCCGTGTGGTCTGATCCAACAGACGAGCTACTGTAGCTCAAATTGCTGAAAAAGTTAATGCTGGTACTGATAGAAAGGTGTCAGAACACACAGTGCATCGCAGTTTGTTGCGTATGGGGCTGTGTAGCCGCAGACCAGGGTGCCCATGCTGACCCCTGTCCACTGCCGAAAGCACCTACAATGGGCACGTGAGCATCAGAACTGGACCACGGAGCAATGGAAGATGGTGGCCTGGTCTGATGAATCACATTTCCTTTTACATCATGTGGATGGCTGGGTGTGTGTGTTTCGCTTACCTGGAGAACACATGACACCAGGATGCACTATGGGAAGGAGGCAAGCCGGCGGAGGCAGTGTGATGCTTTGGTCAATGTTCTGCTGGGAAACCTTGGGTCCTCCCATTCATGTGGATGTTAATTTGACACATACCACCTACCTGAGCATTGTTGCAGACCATGTGCACCCTTTCATGGCAACGGTATTCCCTGATGGCACTGGCCTCTTTCAGCAGGATAATGCACCCTGCCACGAAGCAAAAATGGTTCAGGAATGGTTTTAGGAACACAACAACGAGTTCAAGGTGTTGACTTGGCCTCAAATTCCCCTCATCTCAATCCAGTCGAGCATCTGTGGGATGTGCTGGACAAACAAGTCCGATCCATGGAGGCCCCACCTCGCAACTTACAGGACTTATAGGATCTGCTGCTAACATCTTGGTGCCAGATACCATAGCACATCTTCAGAGGGCTAGTGGAGTCCATGCCTCAACGGGTCAGGGCTGTTTTTGGTGGCAAAAGGGGGACCTACACAATATTAGGCTGGTGGTCATAATGTTATGGCTGATCAGAGTACATCTACATGTGTTAAAGTAGACCTTCAGTAAGACCTGCTGTGAACTCCTTGTCTGGTGGGCTTCAATTTGCGTGTGTGTGTGTTTGCATCTGTGTGCTGTATGCGTTTGTGTGTCTGCACATAAGTGTGTGTGCACGTGTACTTCTGTGCTCCATACAGTATGTCAGAGACATTCACCACCTCCTCTTTTAGATGGTTTGCACTGGGGACGGGGCCAACTAGCTACCCTTTTATTTATTAAGCGTCACATATTTAGCGTGTCTGCTGGACGTCAACCAATGGTTTTAAATCAACCCATAATTGGCTTGGAGACAGACTTGAGACAGACGAAGAAGCATTGCCTTTTTAGGTGCCAGACATGAGTCTCAGACACGAGATTCAGGTGTTGTCTGTTCCCTCCAAACAGCTGCCCAGTCCATGAGTAAACAATCTAGTTCTGTTTTGTTGACTCCATTAAACACATGCCAAAATAAGGTATGTGCCATTTTTTTGTTGATCATTGTTAATAACAGTTTATTCAAGTTTAAGAATTTGAAACACCTCCTGAGCTCCTTGTTTTAAGATTGCTTGGCTGGGGGAGTAGCTTAATTTTTTTAATGAACTGAATTCTTGTCATTTTCTCTGAGGTAATATCTCTTTCCAGACAACTCCTAGACCCTAACTCGTAATGCACACTAAAGGTAGTTATTTTCTGTATATTCAGTCCTTTCATTGCTACAGAAGTTTCTGGAGGCTAGAGATTGAGAGATTGGGTTAGGCTTCTGATATTCACACTAATCGTTACAGAATTCCTATTGCCTTTCTTCCTGCAGTTCTTGTCATCCCCAGAAGGGGGCAGTGTAGTGTTTTAAATATTTTATTTATTTAAAACACTCCCTCTCTTCCATATAGCCAAACTGCCTTCTGTCCTGAAACAGATTACTATAGGACAGCAGCACATTAAAATGAAACCAATCCAAAGTCAGAAATGTAAAGGTAACCACATGCTGACTTCTCAGGATGCGCTGTGGAACCAGTGCGTATTGAGGATTTTCATTGGGGCATAAATCTGTAGCCCTCAGCAAAAAAATGTAATGTCTACATTTTTAAAATGTTTCATAACTCCACACAATTTAGCATTTTTTTCCAAGGTGATTTTGAGGTTAATAGCTTGCAATTCTGCTTTCATCTCTCTTTTCCCACCCTTAAGCTGGGAACAATATCACTCAAAGCAAAATGGATATTAATGTTGAATCAGTAATAATAGTTCTATTGATATATAAACATATAGAAAGAGTTTTATCACTATTTAAACACACAGAAACAGTTATGGTGGTATACAGTACACATACACTACCGTTCAAAAGTTTGGGGTCACTTAGACATTTCCTTGTTTTTGAAAGAAAAGCACATTTTACAGTTGTGCTCATAAGTTTGCATACCCTGGCAGAAATTGTGAAATGTTGGCATTGATTTTGAATATATGACTGATCATGCAGAATAACTGTCTTTTATTTAAGGATAGTGATCATATTTATTATCACATAGTTGTTTGTCTTCTTTTTAAATCATAATGATAACAGAAATCACCCAAATGGCCCTGATCAAAAGTTTACATATCCTTGAATGTTTGGCCTTGTTACAGACACACAAGGTGACACACACAGGTGAAAATGGCAATTAAAGGTGAATTTCCCATACCTGTGGCTTTTTAAATTGCAATTAGTGTCTGTGTATAAATAGTCAATGAGTTTGTTAGCTCTCACCTGGATGCACTGAGCAGGCTAGATGCTGAACAAAAATGTGCTTTTCTTTCAAAAACAAGGAGATTTCTAAGTGACCCCAAACCTTTCAATGGTAGTGTATATACTACACACACAGAAGCGTATCTGGGGACGAAGAGGCATGTCCTCCTCATTAGCTGGCCCTCTGGTTATATTTAGCAGCTCTTCATTTTGAAGGAGGCTCTGTTTGGCTCTATTTGTGCACTCACACAGGGAAACTCCCTGCTCTCTACCTTTCTTCTTGGGCGCTTCCTAGACTGGCATATAATTATCGGAGTGTTGTGAACTGGTCAAAGGACGCTCTCAGGCACAGAACCAGGGTCTCGCCGCAGAGGGGGCGAAACATTTTTGTGGGTCCCTGTTATAATTACAATTTCAAGTGTCTGGAATAAATGAATATACAATCAAATGGTCATCGAATGGTCATCCATCATCCAGTGAAAATAGCCCAGTGAGCACACGAATCGACAGGCATGGTGACCAATCAGAACCAAGACTACACCGTGTCCTTTGATATAATTGGAGGCCAAGCCAAACAAAATGGCATTACATTGTGCAACATCCGGTAGAACAGTCTACACAACCCCCCCACCCGAGATCAGTCCATTTAGTTTGCAGTACCATGTGGTTGGTATTGAGAATTGTTTAATACTGTAATACAGCGGTATTCAACTCTTACCCTACGAGGTCTGGAGCCAGCTGGTTCTCTGTTCTACCTCACAATCAGTGTCACCCAGCAGGTTTCCCTGTTTTGATGAAGTCCCTGATTAGGGGCTTGCAATGAAAAAAATGGGATGAAGTGGGCTTTGAGGGCCACTCTGAAAACACCCACTCTGACTTCACATCCTATTGTCGTCCATCGTGAGACTCTGACATCATGCGGTCTCTCAGACATTTAATTCTTCTCTACAGCCTTCTTAAACTCACAGTTTTGCCTCTGACTTGAAACACTTGGCGAAACATTAACATCTACCAGTTCTCATCTGTCTGTGACTCGGAGTTTGACCTGAACATACTCTGGAGAACCATGGAAAACCCTGCTCACACGCCCATTCAAACCCTGGTCCCTGTGACCTCACGCAGGCCTTTGTTTCTCAGCTTGTCTCCTGGCTGTTGTTTCATGGTTGAGACCAGATCAGGGAAGCAGACACTGTTATTACAACCGGCCAGTGTGGCCAAATATGTTTTGGAGGGAAAACCACCGGCCATGAAATTTGGCCCGTCTACAAGTCCACATACTCTTTTTAGTGTTGTGAGGATCATACGATATCTGTTTTCTTGTCCTTTTCCAAGAAATCTCCTTTTGGAGAGAGAGAGAGAGAGAGAGAAAGCGAGCGAGACACACAGTACCCCTGCTAGTTATCTAGATCAGGAGTGTCTCTTGTTTTGTTGTTGTTTTCAGGATAGTTCTCTACAGGGTCGGAGCCCTTGGCGCGGTGCCACCCACCCGGGGGTATGACAGCGGTCATGGGGCCGTACTGTTGTCTTACTGGTGAAACGCACGAGTTCTTGAGGTGCGCTGCCAGTGGAGCGGTGCTACCTAGCGTCAGCAGCTAGGTAACCGGAGTTGTTTCGAGCCACCGGCGGAGCGGACACCCCTCGGCAGAGCTGTGGTGCAGGGAGCCCGACGTCGGTACTATCTGCAGGGGTATGGTGGTGAGGAAAGCCCCGCTAATGATCCACGGAGGATTGTCTCAGGCTCTGTCTGACCTGGGTGAATTTTGTAGGCTACTCTCCACGGGATGTGTTATTTCCTGTCGCACTTCTAGGGAACCTTGATCTCGTAATTTGTACCCCTTAGAATCAAGGGGATGGACAATTTGCACACACACACACACACACACACACGCGCACACATACACACAAACACTTCATTGGGATAGTGTCAGTAAGTGTGTAATCATATAGAAACATGCTTTTCATATTAGTGCTAGTTCTAGTTAGAGACCATTGCTTTACGTCTGTCAGTTGCTTGTTGTGGGTTTTGACATGTACTGCTGTACCACTCTGTAATGCTCTAACAGTTAAGGTCTTTTTAACTGGAATGTGTATCTATGATGGGCCTCTCTCTGACTCCTCATATCACTATAACTATTTGAATGTGTATCTATGATGGGCCTCTCTCTGACTCCTCATATCACTATAACTATTTGAATGTGTATCTATGATGGGCCTCTCTCTGACTCCTCATATCACTATAACTATTTGAATGTGTATCTATGATGGGCCTCTCTCTGACTC
>JACXGI010017841.1:0-13949 GCA_016801175.1 Esox masquinongy
AAAAGGGCCTTGATCATGGACATGACAAAGAACCCAAAGGCCACTCCAAAGGAGCTTCAGAGTTTTTCTGCAGCACTCCATCAATCAGGTCTTTATCATAGAGTGGCTAGGCAGAAGTCTATATTTAAAATTATATTTCAGCATGACAACAACAAAAAGCAAACAGCCAAGACAACGCTGGAGTGGCTTCTGGACAAGCCAGTGTCTTTGAGTGGCTCAGCAAAACACAGTCTTGAACCACTACGACCATCCTTAGGGAGACCTGAAGATCGCAGTTCACCGAGTGCTCCCCATCCAATCTGACAGAGTTTGAGAGGATCTACAAAGAAGAATAGGAGAAACTGCTCAGATACTGTTGTGCATGGGTGGAACCAAAGGTGCATTAACATGCGCTTGGGAATCATTGCTGCCACACAGGCTAAATACTCTAAAGCAACTATGCACATTTTTCTGCGTCATCTATTCAAATATAAAATGTGTATGCTTCCAGCTGAATCTGGCTTCCAGCTGAATCTCGAATCAGCTTCAAGGCTATGGTTCTTGCCTACGGAGCAACAAAAGAAGCTTCTCCCTATCATCAGGCAATGGTCAAACCCTACATCCATCAAATGTTTTGTGCACCAAAACATCTGACAATTTCAGGAATACGGTGTCTAACAGTGTCACAAATGCCAGCAACGCAGCCAGGCATAGCAAATTCATATATACAACTCAGTTTCCAAAAAAGTTGGGAAGCTGTGTAAAATGTAAATAAAAACAGAATGCAATGATGTGCAAATCATTTAAACAAAGACAACATATCAAATGTTGATACTGAGAAATCTTATAAATATACAGTATCTCACAAAAGAGAGTACCCCGCTCACATTTTTGCAAATATTTCATTGTCTTTTCATGGTACAACACTGAAGAAATGACACTTTGTTACAATGTAAGGTAGTGAGTGTACAGCTTGTATAACAATGTAAATTTGCTGTCCCCTCAAAATAACTCAACACACAGCCATTAATGTCTAAACCGCTGGCAATAAAAGTGAGTACAACTCTAAGTGAAAATGTTCAAATTGGGCCCAATTAGCCATTTTCCCTCCCCGGTGTCATGTGACTCATTAGTGTTACAAGGTCCCAGGTGTGAATGGGGAGCAGGTGTGTTTGGTGTTATCGCTCTCACACTCCCTCATACTGGTCACTGGAAGTTCAACATGGCACCTCATGGCAAAGAACTCTCTGAGGATCTGAAAAAAGAAATTGTTGCTCTACATAAAGATGGCCTAGGCTATAAGAAGAGATCACTGCATGGACTCAGGAACACTTCTGAAAACCATTGTCTGTGAACACAGTAGGCCACGGCATCCACAAATGCAAGTTAAAACTCTACCATGCAAAGAAGAAACCATATATAAACAAGACCCAGAAACCAGTGGGAACCGTCAGGGCTCTCTACGCCCTCACAGAGGGCCTAAGGATAGATACAAATCTGTATATATTTATGTATATTATAATTTGCAATTTTGTTTTCATTGATTTAATATTTTTTGTCTTAATTGTAATGATCTTCCAATTTAATTTCTTCAGTTTGTATTGGGAAAAAAGTGTTAATAGCCAAGAGAAAAAAATATCCAATCAGAATTTTTCTTTGGTGGTATCTTGGTAGAAATGATCTAGTTGTGTTCAATGCTCATTGGCTAGGCCCTCAGACTTTGAATAGAAGGCACGAGCCAACATCAATTATATTGACTTCAATTAGAACTGCATTTTGTAATGATAGTAGAATCAAGACAATCACAAATTGTTTTGTAATAGGTGG
This sequence comes from Esox masquinongy, assembly GCA_016801175.1. Taxonomy (NCBI): domain Eukaryota; kingdom Metazoa; phylum Chordata; class Actinopteri; order Esociformes; family Esocidae; genus Esox; species Esox masquinongy. The sequence continues at coordinate 1,807 of JACXGI010017841.1, forward strand.
GACAATTGTATGATGACAATTGCATGATGATCCTCTAGAGGGCCTAAGTACACATCTATAATTCAGAGCCAAGAACAAGCCTTATCTAGTTTTCTCATGCTGGAGCCTAGCTAGCTGGCTAGCTTTTTGCAGTGAGTGAATGTAAGTATGGCGATGGCCCAGTTGTTTGCCCTCAATCGAAAAAGAACTTATTTCGGATTTAAAATCAAAAGACAAGCTACATGAACCTGCCATTATCTATTAATAAAGACAGGAGACTAGACTTTGTTTTTAAATTATAATCATAATGGTGAGTTGATTTTGTTCCATTTACAGCTTGCTTTTTGTTGCCATCTCGTTCATGTCTTTTGAATACAGTGTGCAAAATATTATTTAAATTTTAGATCTCTGGTTTTGTGGTAAAAACAAAGGTAAAGACATTGTAATTGGAAGTACTGGGTACAAGACATTTCGTGTTGTGGTGCTTTTTTATTGTTGCCTGCTGGACATTGAATACAATTGAAACTTTTTTCTCTGATAGCATATACCGTCCATGGTCTTGAAATAATGTGAGTAGTTGTGTGGTTGAATTTATTCTGCCACTATTTAAGTGACTGTTTTGGCAAATGTTTGGCAAATGTTTGAAACAACACAAGCGTATTTTCTTCTAACGTGGTTCCTGCTTTAAATTTTTGCAACCGCTGTGTACATTTGCTGCTTCTGTGAGCCACAGCCGAGGCGTGGCTTAGGACCATTTGACTCTGTTTTCAAAGAATTCCTTCCCCTACATACAGTGGATATAAAAAGTTTACACACCCCTGTAAAAATGCCAGGTTCTTGTGATGTAAAAGAATGAGACAAAGATAAATCATGTCAGAACTTCTTCCACTTTTAATGTGACCTATAATGTGAACAATTCAATTGAATAACAAACTGAAATCTTCGAGGGGGAGAAATGAAAACCTTACAATAACCTGGTTGCACAAGTGTGCACAACCTCTTATAACTGGGGATGTGGCTGTGTTCAGAATTAACCAATCACATTCAAACTCATGTTAAATAGACGTCATTACACACCTGTCATCATTTAAAGTGACTGATTAATCACAAATAAAGTTCAGCTGTTCTAGTTGGATTTTCCTGACATTTTCTTATTTGCATCTCAGAGCACAAGCCATGGTCCGCAGAGAGCTTCCAAAGCATCAGAGGGATCTTATTGTTGAAAGAGATCAGTCAGGAGAAGGGTACAAGAGAATTTACAAAGCATTAGATATGCCATAGAACACAGTGAAGACAGTCATCATCAAGTGGAAAAAATATGGCACAACAGAGACATTACCAAGAACTGGACATCCCTCCAAAATTGATGAAAAGATGAGAAGAAAACTGGTCAGGGAGGCTTCCAAGAGGCCTACAGCAACATGAAAGGAACTGCAGGAATTTCTGGCAAGTACTGGCTGTGTGCTACATGTGTAAAACAATCCCCCGTATTCTTCATATGAATGGACTATAGGGTAGGGTGGCAAGACGGAAGCCTTTTCTTACAAAGAAAAACATCCAAGCCCGGCTGAAGTTTGCAAAAACAGACATCAAGTCCCCCAAAAGCACGTGGGAAAATGAGTTATGATCTGATGAAACCAAGGTTGAACTTTTTGGCCATAATTCCAAAAGGTAAGTTTGTCGCAAAAACAACACTGCACATCACCCAAAGAACACCATACCCACAGTGAAGCATGGTGGTGGCCGCATCATGCTTTGGGGCTGTTTTTCTTCAGCTGGAACCAGGGCCTTAGTCAGGGTGGAGGGAATTATGAACAGTGTGCACACTTTAAGGGTGTGCACACTTATGCAACCAGGTTATTGTGAGTTTTTTTATTTTAAATTTTTCCCCCTCAAAGATTTCAGTTTGTTTTTCAATTGAAGTGTTCACGTTATAGGTCACATTAAAGGTGGAAAAAGTTCTGACATGATTTATCTTTGTCTCATTCTTTTACATCACAAGAACCTGGCATTATAACAGGGGTGTGAAGACTTTTTATATCCACTGTAGGTCTGCAAAAGAAAGGTCTCAAGTCATGTTCTGTATACACCAGCATCCGAGTTCTCTATATGTATGATGTCAGATGTTTTTCCACTTCTGAGGGCCTAGCTCCAATAGTCAAGGTTCGCCACTGCCAGAAAAACTGTCGCCTTCTCTGGGCCCGAGCTCATTTAAGATGGACTGTTTAAGATGGACTGAGGTGGAGTGGGATACTGTCCTTTGGTCTGATGAATCAAAATATCAAACTCTTTTTGGGAGTCATGGACACCACATCCTCCAGGCTAAAGAGGAGAGGGACCATTTGGCTTGTTTTCAGTGCACAGTTCAAAAGCCAGCATCTGTGATGGTATGTGGGTGCATTAGTGCACATGGCATAGGTGACTTGCACATCTGTGAAGGCACTATTAATGCTAAACAATACAGGTTTTGGAGCAACACATGCTGCTATCCAGACTATATCTTTTTCAGGGAAGCCCTTGCTTTTTTCAACAAGACAATGCCAAACCACATTCTACACATATTACAACAGCATGGCTCCATAGTTAAAGAGTCCATGTGTTAAACTGGCCGGCCTGCAGTTCAGACCCAAATTATGGAATGAAAAATACGACAAAGGAGACCCCAAACTGTTGAGCAGCTGAAATCCTATATCAAGCAAAAAATCCTATATCAGCAATTTGTGTCCTCAGTTTCTTACAGAGTATTCTTCATAGAAGAGTTGATGCAACACAGTGGTAAACACATCCCTGTCCTAACATTTTTGAAACGTGTTGCTGGCATCAAATTTAATATGGGCATGGATTAAAACTAACATTTCTCAGTTTTAACATTTGATATGTTTGTACTGTTTTCAATTAAATATCGGGATATATGATTTGCACTTCATTTGCATTTTACACAACTTTTTTGGAAACGGGGTTGTAAAACAAAAGGATGGTGGCGCTGTTGACAAGTAAATGGATGGTTGATTGCACTAAAATACTGCTTATTAATGCCTATAGTTTTTTCCACTGATTTTGAACAATGTTGCCAAGTCTAGTACTACACCCCCCTCTTAAATTTCTAATTTCTAATGGATATTCTCTTGAATTGAATTATGCATAATTTCTAATGTTTTCTCATGGTAAATGTCTGTCAAGGCTTGTATTTTAAAATATAGAACCGTAGCCTATTTATGTGATTTTTATAATTGTACCTTTATTTCTCTAAGAAAAAACCCATTGACACACAATGTTTTCAAGTATTATCAGACAGATTATAAAACTTGTCAGCTAATTATTAAGCCCCTGATTAGTGAATGTACCTTTTCAGGGCTATAATGAAATTGTAATAGGTCTGGAGGTACTTGGGGAGTTGGTTGTATAAATAAGCCATTAGCAAACGAGAGCCTATGCTGCAATACATATTATACATTTATGTTTTTTATTGTTTAGGAATGGGAAGATGAGCTGTCATCCATCTTCATGGCCAGATCTTGTGAGTTGGGAGATGATGAAGACATGGATGACAGCAATCATGATGAAGATGACGAAATGATAACAGCTTTCTATGGAAATGTTGGTAGAGGGAAAAACTTAGAAGAACTGATGGATTGGAGGTGCTTCAGCAATATTCCAGAGTTTCTTTCAGCTTTGAAAAAGATTTTTATTTGTGACACAGTAAGTAACTTCGACCAAAGTTCACAGGCATTTAAATATTTCAGAACTTATCATACTAAGCATTTTTTCAAATATAAAATATAAACAGCAATTTAGTAAAACATTTTTTAAAGACATTTCAATATTTTTCAGGATATCATGAAACTTGACTGTATATTATATTTAAAGCTGGTTTGTCTTATGGACACCATATTCTTTCTTTGTTCGTTTTATATAAAGGAATATACTGTATTATAGTGGTACTTGAAAGTGTGTGAACACCTTCTTCAATTGTAGATATTTGGAGTGTTTATTTTTTGCAATTCTCTATTGGTTCAGAGGAATTTATGTGTGGAATAGAAAAACTAAACTAAAAAGAAATGAGTGCAGATGCAAATATAAGTGAACCCTTATTTTTGCAGGTGCAAACATTTTTTAAAATGCATACATTTCTATTTTTTTCAGGGTATCATGAAACTTTACTGTCTATTATGTTGAAAGCTGGTTTGCCCTTAAGGACACCATATTCTTTTTGTTCGTATTATATAAAGAAATATAATTTTTGCAGGGGCAAAAATAAGTAAACCAATTAAACCAATCGAAGGAGGGATCTGTAGTGTTGGATTATATTGTAGCCGTTACATATAGTGGTTAAATAATAGGAACCCGCTTCAATTGAGGGAGAGATACATTCAGGTATTTATTTGAAATATGCAGCAGAGTTTTAGTGGGACTCTGATAAATGAAGACCAGAAACCTGGCCAGTTAGATGTTACCCATACAGGTGAATGCCAAACACACCATGTCGATTGGAAATTACATTTCAAGGGACTGTATTACAGTAGAGGAAGAGGGTGATGAGAGCACATCAGTCTGGGGAAGGCTATTCAACCACCTCAAAAAGATTTGAGCACCATCAATTTTACTGTGAGGCAAAAAATTAAAAAGTGACAGAATTCAGGAATGGGAGCTTATGACGCATGTCACTACTTTTCAGGAGAGCCATTTGTTAGAAGAAAAACATGTTCTGGGACATTTTGGTTTTTTTTGGCAGAAATGCCTTCTTAAAGATGTGAACTTATTTGTGACTTAATAACACACTAGTATGCAAATTGTAAATACGAATACAATTTAAAACACAAACCTTATAAACTTATTTAACCATCAGAAAATACAGGATTTTTCCAGCTAGACATGATTGGCTGAGATTATGAAGGGGCTGGATATGCTGACATACTGAGTTCTGATTGGTCTATCAAGTCACACGCTTCTATCAAAACGCGACTACTTGGTCAGTATCATTGCGATCCCGAGAATATCAAACATGGACAAGTGCAAACGTGTTGCTAGAGCTCTCGACAATATCACTGCCCAGAATTTAGCTGGCGTTGTCAACAAATCTGAGTGGGAACAAGTTGTGAAAGAAAACTTTGTGGAGGACAATAATGCCATGACCCTCTCTGACTCGGAAGATGAATCCCAGAATTAGATACTGTTCAAAACTTTGTCAGAGAATGCGACATTGCAGATTCTTCTGGTGAAAGTGATGGTGAAGGAACCATGGCATGCATGACAGAGACAATTAAAGATGCACAGATTCTTGGACTATTGAACACCTTGAGAGTGAACTGTAGCAAATACACAGAGCGTTGGAAGTCAACAGACCAAACTCAAATGACAAAGGACTTCATATGTAATCAGAGGATATTCCGTCTGCCGCAAAACATTCCTACATGTTTACAGGTAAGTCTAACATTTGCTAACTAACTACAGATAATTCCTTTTCAGAAAGTTGTCAAAGTCCTTTGCATTGCTAGTTATCTTGCTATAGCTACTCACGTTACTGTTAAAGTTAGCTAGCTTGGTAACGAGATACCTAACATTACTTGGTTTCTAGCTTGTTCGTTGGGTAGCTAGCTTTTCTTCACAAAAGTGAGGAAGTCACTTAGTTTGATAATAAGTTACTTGACTGACGAGTCATTCATCCTGAGGCCTATACTATGAAGAAGGATTTGGGGTTAGCGAGCTAACTTCAGGTTGAATCCTGGGTTGTCAGTATCACGACAGTGGTTCAATTGTTACCAGGTTACATCGCCATGGTAAATTATGCTGCAAACCTAACCTGCTCCGGAGAAGGTTGCATTAGAGATAACAGATAAAAGCACCACCTACTGATCAAACAATTCTTGATTGAAAATGCTGTCACCATTCTTCGAAGATCCCGTGGAGCTCAGTCCGTGGATAGTGAGAGGGTCTCTTAGAAAAGCAAGAATATTCAGAGACCGTCAAAACCCGTTGGCTTTCACTGATGAGTATATTCATGCAAGATATACAGCTCCGGAAAAAATGAAATGACCACTGCACCTTTTTCTTTTTTTTCCAAAAAAGTCGAAAAGGAAGGGTTTGAGTGAGGAACAGAAGGGTTAAAATTAAGAGACCACTGCAAATTGAACGCTTCTGTTCCTCACTCAAAACAGCTCCGGAAAAAATGAAATGGCCACTGCACCTTTTTCTTTCTTTTCCAAAAAAGTTGAAAAGGAAATTGATTTGCATTAAAATGCAAATCAATTTATAACATTTTTAACTTCCGTTTTTTAATCTGTAGGGCAGGGTGTGTATTTCTCGTGTTGTCCTGCCCTCTTGTGGTCTTTTGTTATGTTGTCTTGTCACACCTTGGTTAATTAACGATGTCTAACACTTGTGCTTGTTTACCAGCTGTCTTGTGTTAGTCTCGTTATCTGTGTATTTAGTTTGCTCCCTTTGTGTGTGTTGCGTGGATCATTGTTTCTTGTCATCGAGTTTGTTGGTGAGTGTTTGCTTGTATTAACTGTATCCACCTTCTGGTGGTTTTGCGAATTATGCATTAGGGTTTGTTCAAGTTAGACAAAATCTTTGCAGGCTACACGATTCTCTCGTCTTTTCACTTGACGTAAAAGTCAGTTATCGTCCCCTATATTGATAGTTAGTGTATCAAGGCCATTCACAAATGGCTAATAAGCTGTTAAAACGGCCAGTGGCTTAAGCCATACAGAAACCACAAGGGTAGATAAAACATAGATGCTATTTGTGGATGAGATAAGCTTAAGAAACATTTGTCAGTTTAACACTGCTTAATGGTGTCTAGCGAAATATTCAAACTTAGTGTGATGTTAATGTGTGACAAAATGATCTAATGTTGAAATGCTATACCAACTCTCCACGTATGTATTTTTCTGTGGTGTAGTGGCTAAAGACCCAGCCGCTCACGTGGGAGTCCAAGGTTCGAATCCTGGGAAGGCATTGAACTAGGCTTGCCTCATTCCTTTTCTGGTTCTCAGAACTAAGTAAAGCACATTATCAACTTTTAAAGCAGCATATCAGGAACAAAATTGCAAAATTTGAGCTTGGCGGTTTTTTTTTTACATTTTATAAAGGTCCAGATTCAGAGCTTTGTAATGGCATATAATACAATACTGTTTGATAAAGTTATGGTAAAAATATGCTGCTTTTAAAGTTGATAATCTGCTCTACTTAATTCTAAGACAAAAGGCAGCTCACTTGCCAGAGAGCTGGTCTTTGTTTACGCCTATTCAGCGTAGTTCACATCCTTTTAGGCCTTAACCCCACCCAGCTATTTAAGTATTCAAATGGGGGCACAGGCCTTGTGCTAAACTAGTCTGGTTGGTCTCTAATAAACACATACTATATCAAACCAAATAAGATATTTTTCCACATGCACCTGATACAGCATGTATAAACAGTACAGTGAAATTTAAAGTGGCTTAGCCGCAGGTTTCATAATAAATAGTAGCAGCAATGTAAGTCCAGAGAGTTTGAGTGCAGGTGGACAGCCACAGTGCTGTTTAGCCATCTTACTGTACTAATGGACTGGGTTGTGCACATTACACATCAGAATCAGAAAGTGTTTTATTGCCAGGTAAATTTCACAACAAACAAAAGTGACTTGCTCAGTGTTTACGAAAAGGTTAACTCATTAATGAAGGTGTGAGCAAAGCTTTCCCACTGCTGTGTCCATTGTTACAGATAACCCTGGAAAGGAAAAGTCAAGCCAATGTGATACATGTTAAGGTGCACTGTATAAGCCATGCATGTTCTGTTTCAATGATCAAACCATTGACATGTGTCAAAGTTTGATGTCAAACGCCCACAAAGAAAAGGTGCAATTCCTACTGAAGAAATTAGTTTGTTTAGGGTGCTTGACTGGAGGCCACATGAGCAAGGATTGTAAAAGAAGATTGACATGTAACACATGTAGGAAAAAGCATCCAAGCTTACCACATATAACGACCACAAGGAGGTTCTGCCCAGTGCATCACCAGCCGAGGAGACTTTGTGCAGTGGTATGGTTTCTCTTTCGTATGGTGACCGCACATGGGCCAGTTACAGGGAGTGTAGCCTCGCCGTCTTGCCTGTAATAATAACACGTGTAAGGTGACTTCGCTCCGAGGTGAAACGGGGCCGTAGCCTAATGAAAAGGTATGGAGTTATCTTCACATGTTTTTCCAGCCGTGCCATACACCTTGAAAAGGCTTCCTCACTCGACAGAGACTCATGCATTAATGCAATACGCAGATTCATCTGTAGAAGAGGTCAAGTTGTAGAGATGAGGTCTGACAATGGAACCAATTATGTAGGAGCAGAGTGTGAATTTAGGCAAGCTCTTCGTGACCTCGATCACAGCAAGATACAAAATAAACTGCTTTTGGATGGAATCAGGTGGACGCTCAACCCTCCTACTGGATCCCATCACAGAGGGGTGTGGGAGAGGCTAGTATGTCAAGTAAGGTCAATCCTGACATTGGTCTTGAGACAGCAGACTTTGGATGAGGAAGGCCTACAAACAGTTCTATGTCAAGTTGAAGCACTCCTCAATGATTGCCCGATTATCAAGACGTCTGATGACCGAAATGACTTTGAACCCCTAACACCAAACCACATGCTCTAATTAAAAGGAAAGCCAAAACTGTCCCCTGGATTGTTTCAAAACGAAGACAATTACTCAAGACGACGATGGCGACAGGTACAATACCTTGTTGATCTCTTCTGTAAAAGATGGAGTAGGGAATATCTCCTATTGTTACAGAAGAGACAAAAATGGAATTTCCCGAGGAGAAACATCAGCACAGAAGACATTGTGCTGATAGTGGATGATTCAGCACCAAGAAACTCCTGGCTAATGGGAAGAGTTATGAAGACAATTCAAGACTCTAAAGGGCAAGTACAAAGCGTACTACTGAAGACAAAAACAAGCATACTCGAGCGACCAATCAGTAAGCTCTGTTTGCTACATGAAGCTGAAGTCTAACAACACAAACCTACACACTGATATGGACATTCAACAGAATTAATTGGTTATAATATTGACCTATTTTTGGTATGAAACTGACTATTTGGAATAGTTTGTGTTTAAGTATATGCTCCTATGCTCCTAATAATTTTTGTACAGTTCTTTAGTTCACATCTATACCTGTCTATTGAATGGGAACATGCGTTACTCATCTGAATCTTAAAGGGACCTGGGTTGGGCGAAACATATAAGGGCGGTGGTAATTAAACATGATTGCTGGCCACTGGGAGGCAAGACAGTTTTCCAACCATACCTATACCACACATAGATTACAGATTGTTTATCTAAATCAATGTAAGAAACAAAATAAAAGGAAAGAACGTTAAAGTGGATTTCGTCTACGGCTTGTGTTTGAAGGATGTATGTGTTGGAAAAGTTGCCCAGGGCTGGTGAGTTGCTATCAAGTTGGAATATTTAGATTTAGCCATATCAGGTATTTTGGTCATTACCCACTCCCCCAATATATGAAACCACAAGGGTACATAGCTTCAATGACTAAATGAATGACACAGCAATCTATTGCACTCATAACTAGCACGGCAATTCATGGCAGGATAGATAACATGGCAAATCGATTAAACACCAGTACTAAGCACAGCAAACAATTCCAACACGTGATAAGAGGTACAGTATATTACTAGAGGAGGGACCGTCCAATCTACGTCATGCATCCCCTACCTGCCAATGTCTCCAGTAAGAAAAAAATAAAGGTAAGTCCGTCGGCGCCCCACTCTGTTTTTTCCTGGTTAAACAAGGGTTTGAGTTTTAAATGTTATTCGTATTTACACTTTGCATCCTAGTGTGTTATTAAGTCACATTAAAGTTCAAAGCTTCAAGAAGGTATATCTGCAAAAAAGACAAAATGTCCCAGAACATGTTTTTCTTCTTACAAACGGCTCTCCCGAAAAGTAGTGACATGCGTCATAAGCCCCCGTTCCTGAATTCTGTCACACATGTTATATGTTTTTGTTTCTGTCCTTTATTTGGTGGGTCAAATTATGAATTGTTTTTTAGCTAAGGATTTTATTTGTTTTTATTAATATTTTATACAAAAATAATGACCATCCCTGTAGGGTTCACATACTTTTAAGCAGAATTGTATTTATACATTTTTGTCAATGAATGTAATATGATTCCTATAATTCCTAAAATTGCAGGCTGAAGAACTCTCAGAAAACATCTGTTCTTTTACACGGAGTGACAAACAGAATGATGCATTTCAACCACAGTATTGGCCCCTTGTGAAGTGTATAACCATCAAGGTGCCAAACTCTGAAGATTTACTGGAGCATGTTGTGCTGGTGGATCTTCCAGGCAATGGAGACTGCAACAAGAGCAGAGATGAGATGTGGAAAAAGGTAATTCTTTTGAATTGTTTTTTTGTGATCCAGGGTCCTGCTAATCATTGTAATCATGTTATTTTTATTTGGTGGATGTTACAAGACTAAGAGAGTATGTATGTCAACACATACTTATATACCAATAAAACAGAATGTCATGCATGTCCACTTAAGTGTTCCCAATTACTCAGATTATACTATACAGTGTATTCAGAATGTATTCAGACAACTTCACTGGATTGGGAAATAGGCATTTTCAGGTCTCTCCTGAGACCATCGGGTTCAAGTCTTGGCTCTGGCTCTTTCTTCTGATGGCCCTTTTAGGTGCGAGGACAACTTGTGCCTTTTACTAAGTCATAGCTTCTAGCCGCTTGGCCTTTTGCAGGGGTTCTCCCATCTCCACTCAGGAACTCTCTTCTGTCACAGTGACCACTGTTTCTAATTCACCTTCCTGACCAAGGCATTTTTCCACTGATTGCTCAGTTTCGCTAAGTGGCCAGTTATAGGAGGTGTTACAAATTCCTTACATTTAAGAAAGATGAAGGCCATTGTGTTCTTGGGGACCTTTGTTGGAATATATCGTTCGTATAGTGTTTACCTTAGTAAGAACGTACTCGGTCGAAAATCAAGGGAGAAAGAGAATCTTTATTAAAAGCACCACTTCAGAGTTGTCTGATGTTACATGTTCAATCGAACTCACTGTAAAGATGGTTGCTAGCGGTTATGTACAGGTGCTGGTCATATAATTAGAATATCATCAAAAAGTTGATTTATTTCAGTAATTCCTTTCAAAAAGTGAAACTTGTATAATGTATACATTCATTCCACACAGACTTATATATTTCAAGAGTTTATTCCTTTTAATTTTGATGATTATAACTGACAACTAATGAAAACCCCAAATTCAGTATCTCAGAAAATTTGAATATTGTGAAAAGGTTCAATATTGAGGACACCTGGTGCCACACTCTAATCAGCAAATTAACTCAAAACACCTGCAAAGGCCTTTAAATGGTCTCTCAGTCTAGTTCTGTAGGCTACACAATCATGGGGAAGACTGCTGACTTGACAGCTGTCCAAAAGACGACCATTGACACCTTGCACAAGGAAGGCAAGACACAAAAGGTCATTGCTAAAGAGGCTGGCTTTTCACAAAGCTCTGTGTCCAAGCACATTAATAGAGAGGCGAAGGGAAGGAAAAGATGTGGTAGAAAAAAGTGTACAAGCAATAGGGATAACCGCTTCCTGGAGAGGATTGTGCAACAAAACCCATTCAAAAATGTGGGGGAGATTCACAAAGAGTGGACTGCAGCTGGAGTCAGTGCTTCAAGAACCACCACGCACAGACGTATGCAAGACATGGGTTTCAGCTGTCGCATTCCTTGTGTCAAGCCACTCTCGAACAAGGCACAGCGTCAGAAGCGTCTCGCCTGGGCTAAAGACAAAAAGGACTGGACTGCTGCTGAGTGGTCCAAAGTTATGTTTTCTGATGAAAGTAAATTTTGCATTTCCTTTGGAAATCAAGGTCCCAGAGTCTGGAGGAAGAGAGGAGAGGCACAGAATCCACGTTGCTTGAAGTCCAGTGTAAAGTTTCCACAGACAGTGATGGTTTGGGGTGCCATGTCATCTGCTGGTGTTGGTCCACTGTGTTTTCTGAGGTCCAAGGTCAACGCAGCCGTCTACTAGGAAGTTTTAGAGCACTTCATGCTTCCTGCTGCTGACCAACTTTATGGAGATGCAGATTTCATTTTCCAACAGGACTTGGCACCTGCACACAGTGCCAAAGCTACCAGTACCTG
>JACXGI010017842.1:0-13944 GCA_016801175.1 Esox masquinongy
TGGAAGCATGCGTTTCAGATATTAGGAAGTGGATGACAGAGAACTTCTTGCTTTTAAACTCAAGAAAAACAGAAATGCTCGTTTTAGGACCCAAGAAACAAAGAGCTTTGTTGGCAGATCTCACTGTGAACCTCGACAGCTGCATGGTTGTATCCCAAAAAACTGTAAGAAACCTCGGCGTTACCCTTGACCCTGACCTTTCCTTCGATGAACATATAAAACATGTCTCAAGAGTTGCTTATTTTCATCTTCAAAACATTGCAAAAATCAGAAACTTTCTATCAAAAACTGATGCAGAAAAACTAATCCATGCTTTTGTTACTTCTAGATTAGATTACTGCAATGCTCTTCTTTCCAGTTACCCTGATAAATCAATAAATAAACTTCAATTAGTGCTGCACACGGCTGCTAGAATCCTAACTAGAACAAAAAAATGTGAACACATTACTCTAGTACTAGCCTCTTTACACTGGCTGCCTGTTAGGGTTAGGGCTGATTTTACAGTTTTATTGTTAACCTATAAATCAATACATGGACTTGCTCCTACTTACCTCGCTGAAATGATCCAGCCATACATACCTACACGTAACCTTAGATCGCAAGATGCAGGCCTTTTAATTGTACCTAGAATTTCTAAACTAACAGCCGGAGGCAGGGTCTTCTCTCATAGAGCTCCACTACTGTTGAATGATTTGCCAATTAAGGTTAGAAATGCAAAGTCAGTGCAATTTTTCACATGTCTACTAAAGACTCATCTCTACAGCATGGTCTATGATTAAGTGTAGTTTGGCCCAGGGGCGTGAAGGTGACCAGAAAGGCTTGATACTGTCCACCCTTGCTGTCTTGCCAGGTGGGCTCTCATCGCCACTGGGATGCCCTCCCTCCAATGCCATTCGGGGGCGGAGTCACTGGCTTGTTGTTGTCTCTCTGTTGCGCACTTGTGCAATTGGGCTATACTCTGCTGGCAATACTCTGCCCTCTTTCAGGGTGGTTGCGGTTGGTGGTTGTCCCTTTGGTTGATGCTTGGCAATGTGGGTGGATTGATTTCCTGCCTGTTGGGCCACAGTGTCACTGGACCCCCCTGTCTCTGCCCCAAGGTCTTATGCTGCTATACTATTGTGCTGGGGAAGTAGGGTCCGTTCTCCTTCTCCACTATAAATCCCTGTAGATCTGAGGAATGCATTTTCTAAATTTTCTCTGTCTCCTGCCGTTTTAACCTAGGAGGACATGAGGTCTTGGCCCACACCTGAGGAGTACCAGGCTTGAAAGACCCGTTGCTGTCCCTGTCCAAAGCCCTCCTGGTTGTGTTGCAGATCAAGACGATACCTGACGATTTCAGCTGCCACTGTGCTGACACCTCCCCCCTCCCCCATGTTGTCCCTGTCCCTGTCCATCTGGTCATGCTTCCGACCTGGACTAAGTTTAAATAGACTTTAACTTGGTTAAAGGTCACCTAACGATAGATACTGTAGGTGCAACCTTCCAATTACTGGCTACATAGTTAACATTAAGGTTGTTGTACCAAACTAAATGTGATGTGAATAGACACTATTGTGTTACGGTGGAAGATTGACTTGTTGTAGTAATCAATTCATAACAGATTCTTTATCAATATCTTACCTGATCTCCTCTTCTTTTTAAAATCTTTGAATAAAGAAAGGTTCTGGATGCTGACCGCTCAGCACATTCTCCAAATGGCTGACCTGTTTGATCACAATTTATAAAAGCATTACTGAAGTTATTTGTAATCTTCATTTTACTAACACTTCAAAATGCGGTATGGAAATAAGATAAGGACAGGGAAAAGACAAGGATACTACAAACATGTGTCACTTTTACAGGTAACAACTAAGTACCAGGAAACCAGCCTCATCTTTTTGCCTCCCTCACACTTCGGCAAGGCAAGCATAGTAAAGGGAAGACATGTTCCAAAAAATGTACGTGTCTTGTTACACCTTATCCTCGCTTTCTTTTGTGGGACAACGTCTGTCTTTTTAGTGTCATTTTCTGAAACACAGTTGTTATGGAGAACATTAATCATTTGTTATTGTCTTACTTTTAGAAAAAAAATTATAGTTCTAAAAATAGACCTAAACCTAATGTGACTTGACACCAACCATGCTCTGCAGCCTTGGAAACATCAGCAAAGAATGTTGTTTGGGCCACGTTTGTGTCATAGGTCTCATCAAATCCTGTAGTGGATTCTGCCACTGCTGTGTCTTCTCCAACAGAAGCCTTGACAAAATCAGTAGTGGATTCTGCAACTGCTGTGTCTTCTCCAACAAAAGCCTTGGCAAAATCAGTAGTGGATTCTGCAACTGCTGTGTCTTCTCAAACAAAAGCCTTGGCAAAATCAGTAGTGGATTCTGCAACTGCTGCATCTTCCCCAGCAGAAGGCTTGGCAAAAACTGTTGTGGTTTCTGCCACAGCTGTGTCTTGCATAACAGAATCCTCTTCCACAATTTCAGTCCCATCCACACATGGGGTAAGGGTGAGCAACACAGTTTCAGATTCTGAAGGATCATAAAAACATGTTTTAGTATATGTCATACAATGTATACATGACATATAACACATTGCCTTATTACAGATGGACCTTACCAAGGGAGTTAACAAATACAGACAATGGGATTCTAATGTTTAAATCAACACTTTCTGTATAATAACACTGTCTCGAAAGGGCGATTACCCTACATTTAGGCTATTATTGTATGTAAATTTAACACTTTATTACCCTACATTTAGGCTATTATTGTGTGTTAATTTAACACTTTATTACCCTACATTTAGGCTATTATTGTATGTTAATTTAACACTTTATTACCCTACATTTAGGCTATTATTGTGTGTTAATTTAACACTTTATTACCCTACATTTAGGTTATTATTATGTGTTAATTAAACACTTTGTTGCAATAAAAAATGAGTTTGATGCTTGTGTGGTTGTCCACCCCAATATATGTTCGTCATCCTCAACAATACATTACAGGTGAAAACAACTGTTACCGTAGAAGCCAAAAAATTTAAACGTTATGTCGATTTCTGATCCATTAAATGATCCAACATTATTTGAGACCCGAAGGCAAGGTGAGCGGCCAACATGTTCATGTCAGAGAGACCCAAAGGCAAGGGGAGCGGCCAACTTGCTCGTGTCTGAGAGACCCGAAAGCAAGGGGAGCGGCCAACCGGTTCGTGTCAGAGAGACCCAAAGACAAGGGGATGGGGCTACGCCCTCGTGTCAGAGATACCCAAATGCAAGGGGATGGGGCTACTCGGTGGTGTCTGAGAGAACCGAAGGCAAGGGGATGGGGCTACTCGGTTGTGTCGGAGACAAGGTGAGCGGCCAACTCGCTCGTATTGGAGGCAAGGTGAGCGGCCAACGCGCTCGTGTCTGAGAGACCCGAGGGCAAGGGAAGCGGGCAACTCGCTCATGTCGGAGAGACCCGAAGGCAAGGGGATGGGGCTACACCCTCGTGTCAGAGAGACCCAAAGGCAAGGCGAGCAGGAACTCGCTCGTGTCTGAGAGACCCAAAGGCAAGGGGATGAGGCAACTCGCTCGTGTCAGAAAGACCCGAGGGCGATGCAAGTGTGACAGTCTGCTCGTGTGTCAGAACAACCCGAGGGCAAGGGAAGCGGGCAACTTGTTGGTGTCAGAGAGACCCGAAGGCAAGGGGAACACGGGCAGGCCAACGGTCGTGTCAGAACAACCCGAAGGCAAGGGAACGAGGGAACTCGTTCGTGTCAGAAAGACCCGAAGGCAAGGGGATCGGGCAACTCCTCGGTCATATCAGAGACCCGAAGGCAAGGGGAGCAGAAACTCGGTCATGTCAGAAAGACCCGAAGGCAAGGGGAGCGTGGCAGTCTGCTCATGTGTCAGAAAGACCCGAGGGCAAGGGACGAGGAAACTTGTTCGTGTCAGAAAGACCCGAAGGCAAGGGGATCGGGCAACTCCTCGCTCGTGTCAGAACGACACAAAGGCACGGGGAGCGTGGCAGTCTGCTTGTGTGTCAGAAAGACCCTAGGGCAAGGGGAGCGCGGGCAGGCTAACGGTGGGTCTCTCTGACCCGGGTGCGAGGCGAGAGGAAGGATAACGGTGGGACTCTCTGATCCCGGGCCACGCGAGGCAAGGATAACAGTGGGTCTCTCTGACCCGAGGCGACGCGAGGGCTGGACAGGCTGTCCCCGGGACGACGCGAGGGTTAAGTAAAACACCAACAAACACAGCAAAAACAACAGAGGATTTAATAGCCTAACTGACAGAACACACCACTTTTCAGAGTAAATTTTGGTCAGGCCTGGCCAGAATGCCACATTTTGGAATTGATTCAACATTTTGGAATTGATTCAACATCATTATCTAAAGACTTTCAATAGCTAGAGCAGATTTTAAGAAATGTGAATACATTATGCATAGTGTTATAAGGTGTTTTTTTTAAAGTTAAATAGTTATTAGACCAATTATCACTCTAATACACTTACAGGTAAATAACAGATAGATAAATAGTAGATAAATGTGTTCACAAGAACAAAAATACATATACATAGGAATGTTTTATAATTAGTTCAGGAATCTTATCCGGAAGTGGTTGTTATTAAGCTGCTTGTGCGGTGTGAAAGACGTTCAGACAGAAGGCCAAGGACCAGTAAGGGAATAGAAATTGCCTACTCCACCGAGAAAATCATTCTAAATGTAAGAGACTGTAAAGATACGAAATAGAAAACTAAGGGTCGCAAAATAGAACAATAAAGTAACCTAAATTAAAATTATCTCCTGTATGTCTAGCGAAGGAAGGAATAACGACGCGAGTACACATGGCTGGACGTAAAATGCCAGAGAAACCGACAACATTCGATGGACCTACGCTCACTGACGACGACGAAGATGATGATGATGATAAACATCAAACTGATCTAATTGCTTCTGAATTAAGTGAAAAATTTAATGAAGAGGTACGTAAAGCAGGAACAAATCTGGTAGCCCGTACCAAAAAGTGTAATCATTGTAGATCAGAGGTTCCCAACCAGGGATACGTCACATCATAGGCTTACATGTAAAATGAATATGAATGGGTACTTCAGAAGTAAGCCTGTGTCGAACCACGACTCTACTGAACCCTTAGGACTGTGGCAAGCAGTGACAACGGGTCGTTAAAAATGTAATTGGGCAAATTGAAATTATGGAGAAAACTGAAAAAATGTTTTATATGTTTATGAGAATAGTTCAAATCATGACCCATGAGAATTTACTCTAGAATAAGTACATGTAAACAAACTGTATATTCTCCCAAATTAATTTTTACTTCTATAAAATAATTTGTACTAATACATTTTGCTGAGATTGATCTGGCCTTTTATTTGCAGAAGGAACTGAGGAAAGTCAAAAGGAAGACCAACAACATTGACTCAGTGCATTGGAGAAAAAGGGACCAGTTAGGACAATTGATTACTCATGAACAAGCATTCTCAAGAGGTAGTCTGTGTAATGTAAATGAAAAGTTGCTTTTATTAAAATTATCTATTGGTTTTTTTTTTTAAATCTCTTTTTATTCATCAAGAACTACCAAGTAACATACTTACATGAAATACATTAGTTTTACTTATACATTTCCAAAATAGAACCCCCCTGGCCACCCTCCCACACACCCACCCTAATCAGAACCACTGTGCGTCTCAGTATGACACCAGTCAAACAAACAACAGTAGTGAGTTACCTGAACACTTATACATGATCCAGTAATAAAAAACCAAACCAGTAGTACATGAAACAATAATGCAGACTTCTTTAGGCCTCAGCCATCAAACTGTCTTAGTGCTTTACATGTCATTAAGGAATCTCAGGAAGGGAAGTTTTTCGGGATATGTTATTAATGAGTTCCAGATACCATAAAAAAGGTCATTAGACCCTCTAAGTGCATACTTTATCTTTTCCAATTTCAGATACATCATAAGATCAGTCAGCCATACAGATACTTTTGGTGGGTATGGGGATTTCCAATGTAAAAGAATTTGCCGCCTGGCAATCAAAGTTGAAAAGGCAAATATATCTTTATACCTAGCAAGCCCTATATGGTCGTTCCGCACTGTTCCAAAAATTGAGGTATACACATTGGGCTCACATTCTGTTCCCATAACTTCAGATAACATTTTGTAGACCCCTGACCAAAATTGATCCAAGCGTGGGCATGACCAGAACATGTGGGTCAAGGTTGCTGGAGCGCTATGACACCTGCTACAATTTCCATCCATGCCTGGAAATATTTTTGCCAATTTAGCTTTAGAAAAATGAGTCCTATGTAAAACTTTAAACTGGATTAAGCTTAGACGAGCACAGGATGTAGTCCCATTGACCCTACGCACAGCTTCCTCCCACATACTATCTGGTATTGTCTCTCCTAGTTCAACATCCCACTTTGCTCTATTCTTATCCAGAATATCGTCACCATGGGAAGTGATGATGTTATAAATTCTGGAAATAAGTCCCTTTAAATTAGAAGACACTTCCAAGATATCCTCCAAAACAGATGGATCTGGTTCATTTGGAAAATCCATTGTATTACTACGAATAAAGTGGCAAATCTGTAGATATCTAAAATGATTTGAGCAGGAGAGATCAAATTTTTCAGATATGTATTTGAAACTTGCAAATACACCATCCCTATAAAAATCCTTAAATCTGACAAGGCCTCGTCTGTTCCATTTCAAGAAAGTTGCATCTATTCTAGCTGGACTAAATGAATGATTATGGCAAATTGAGGCTTGAATGGAAAAATTATGGAGACCCAAATGTTTTCTAAATTGTTGCCAAATACATATGGTATTAATGACTGTTGGATTTGAAGTGTGCGTTGAAATAGCCAGAGGGATTTTAGAAGTTACTAAAGCTGAGAGTGATGTTGAAAGACCAGAAATATTTTCAGATTCACACCAGACCATATCTGATGACTGACACCAATAAAGTATATTCTGGCAGTTAGCCGCCCAATAGTAAAATTGTAAATTTGGCAAACCCAAGCCTCCGTTGGAACGATGTCTTTGAAGGAATCTCTTTTGAAGTCTAGGAGCTTTACCAGCCCCAATAAATGGTGTTAAATACCTATCAATAGATTGGACGGCACAGATAAAGAAATCTGGGGAGAACATTCATTTTAATACAGTTAATTCTACCAACCAATGACAAATTAATGGCATTCCATCTCTGAAAATCAGACTTTAATCTACCTACTAATGGAGTAAAGTTTTTATGGTATAGCTCAGGAAAGGTTTGAGTCAAATGAATACCTAAATACTTATTAATACCTAAACCCATATCTGGACATACAAAAGGGTAATTCTGAGTCCCGAAGAGACATTTATAGGAAAGCACTCACTTTTTGTTAGGTTCAATTTATAACCAGAGAAAATACTAAATGTTTGCAATATATTCAAAACGTGGGGAATACAATGCATAGGGTCTGATAGGTACAACAATAAATCATCTGCATACAAAGATACCTTATGGGTCAATCCCCCTCTATGAATTCCACATATCTCTGGCTTTGACTTAAGCACAATAGAAAGAGTTTCAATCACTAAAGCAAACAAAACTTATTGGCGATCCCTGACGTGTTCCCCTCGTCAGGGAAAAGAATTTGGAATGATTCCTATTGGTGACTACTGATGCCTTTGGGCTGAAGTACAAAAGCTCAATCCAAGATCTAAAATTAGGGCCAAAACCAAATCTATCCAAACATTCAAACAAAAAACTCCACTCTACCCTATCAAACGCTTTTTCAGCGTCCAGAGAGATGACCACTTCAGCCACCGCACTGGACGCTGGTGAGTATAAGACATTTAGAAGGCGACGCACATTTGAAAAAGAGTGCCGTCCCATCATAAAACCTGTTTGGTCCGGGGAGATCACCTCTGGCATGACTTTTTCCAAACGGCGTGCGAGTGCTTTTGCCAATATTTTGAAATTACCATTAAGCAGGGAAATAGGGCGATATGACCCACATTCCTTTCTGTCTTTCCCTGGTTTTAACAGTAAAGTTATGGAAGCTTCAGTCAGTGTCCTGGGCAAAGTACCATTAGCTTTTGAGTCGTTAAACATTTCAAGTAAAAGTGGAATTAATTTCTTAAAAAATTCAACTGGGTACCCATCACGGCCTGGTGCCTTTCCATTTTGCATGGTCCTAACTGCATCCTCAATTTCAGTGTGTGAGACAGGGAACTCTAATTCTGCTCTACTGACTGCACTAATTGTGGGCATATTTAAATTGCTGAAAAAATTATCCATAACTGTATTGTCTTTAGGAGCTTCAGACGAATACAAATTTGAATAAAATGCCTGAAATGTATCATTAATTTCTACAGGATCAACTGTGAGTTCCCTATTATCTTTCATAATACACAAGATATTTTGCTCAGATGCTCTACTTTTTAACTGGTGGGCTAAAATACGACCCGACTTTTCCCCATGCTCATACATAATGCCCTGTGATTTCAACAACATCCTTTCCGTTTTTTCTGATGCCAACAACTCATACTTAGCCTGAAGTTCTACTTTTTCTTTGTAAAGTTCCGGGCATGAGGACGCCGAGTATTGGCTGTCTATCACCTGTATAGCTTTGATCAATCTTTCTTGCTCTAAACATCTGCTTTTATTTAGCATGGATTTATGAGATAATATTCCCCCTAATAACAACTTTGAGTGTCTCCCACTAAATAATTGGAGATACACCATCACCTCTATTAAATTCAAGAAAATCATCAATGGCTGATGAAATCATTTGGCAAAATCCCTTCTCCTTCAATAAAGAAGTGTCCAATTTCCATGGAGTGTACTCCGCACTTTTGTGTAATAAAGATAGGTCTAAAAGGACTGGGGCATGATCAGATTCAGTAATAGAAGAATATTCAATTTTTTTAACCAAAGACAGCAATGCACTATCAATGAAGAAATAATCAATTCTACTATACATATGGTGTACATGGGAAAAATGCGAATTGGCCTTGCTCAATGGGAAACAAGAAAGCCATGGGTCAATACAGCCTACCTGATCCATGAACATTGACAATCTCTTTGCCATTTTGGAGGGAGAAATATATTTTGGATTGGAACGGTCCAAAGATGGAGTAATTGTACAATTTAGATCTCCTCCAAAAATTAGAGAGTGGGAATTGAGACTTGGAATAGATGCTATCACTCTTTCAATAAATCTCTCATCGTCCCAATTAGGAGCATATACATTCACCAATATGACAGGTTTAAAATATAAAGACCCTAATACAATAACATATCGCCCTTGTGAATCCTCTATTACCTTAGTTGGGCTAAAAGGAACTTTTTTATGTATCAGGATAGCCACCCCCCTAGACCTATGACTAAATCCTGAATGAAATAATTGGCCCACTCATGTTTTCCTTAATCTAAGCTGATCTTTCACCAATAAGTGAGTTTCTTGCAAAAAATAAATTTCACATTTTAAAAATTTCAAATGTGCAAATATTCTCGCTCGTTTCACAGGTCCATTCATCCCCTTGACATTCCACCTTATAACCTGACAGCTTCACCCAAGTCTTGATTAAGCCTACTATTATTCATAATAAACGCAAAACTGGTAGGCTCCAAGTACTTAACAAAACTGACTCACAGTTAAAACACCTGACGCACCTTATACCCTTAAACCCCCCACACCCCATACAACAAAAACATAACAAACTGAAACCCATAGCGCGTGAACTGCCTATGTCTAGATCCCAAAATGGGATAAACTGCAGGCTCACTAAAGATACCTTACCGGTGAACATCCTTTAAGAACTATGTTATCTACAAGAGTCCCAACATCTGTCAATTTACATCAGTATGAAAGTGCCATACATTTTACAAGCTAATTAAAGTGAGTGTGCTTTTATCAATTAACAGCAGAGTACCTAGTTATCATGCAGTCTAGGTCGATTCCTCTGAGTTCGTATTTAGACCATCACCTCCCTTCACTCGATGG
This sequence comes from Esox masquinongy, assembly GCA_016801175.1. NCBI lineage: Eukaryota > Metazoa > Chordata > Actinopteri > Esociformes > Esocidae > Esox > Esox masquinongy. The sequence continues at coordinate 9,984 of JACXGI010017842.1, forward strand.
ACCGAATGCGCTTGTTGTAGAATTCCTGTGCTTCGTCCGGTAATTCAAAGGTAAACGTCTCTTCCCCCAGAATCACCCTCAGACGGGCTGGATACACCAGGTGGAATTTCACTCCCTTTCCATACAACGCTTGTTTAACTCCATTGAAAGCCCTGCGTTTTTTCGCCAAGGTAGCACTCAGGTCAGGATAGAACCAAAGGCTAGCATCGTGGAACTTAACCTCATGGCTCCTTGCCCAACGCAGCGCTGCTTCTTTTTGTTGAAAGCTTCGAAAACACACTGCAAATGCTCTAGCAGACTTCCCGTGCGTTGGTTTAGGAGACAAGGATCTATGGGCTCTCTCCAGTTCAGGTGGCTCAGCGAAAACACTCGACCCCAGCCATTCCATAAGTAGCTCTTCCATGAATTTAACTGGATCTTTGCCATTCTCACTGCCCTCCGGAATGTTCACAATTCGCATGTTCGACCTGCGTGATCTATTTTCGAGATCATCCACCCCATCTAGAAATTCCTGATTTGCTACTTTCAACGTGTTTATAGTTGCTTCAGCAGTGTTCAAGCGCTCGAAATTCTCACCAGCTATAGCCTCCGTTGATGCTAGTCTGGTTTGGAACGAGTTGACAGAGTCTCGTATAGCATCCACAGGAGATATCCTCCGTCAGAACAGACCTCTGCTTCTCTAGTTCAGTCATAAGTTGAGGCATGGATACAAAATCTTCCACCTTGCCACCAGCCCTGTCCTCCGCCATATCTGCAAGTTTGCTAGCAAGACTGGTCTGCCGTGTCGACAGTGTTTGCTGCGAGGATTTCGGTTTGCCACTCATTCCAGCAGTAACACAAAGCGTAGTAAACATTATCTCGCAAATGTATGATCCCCAAAAACTAAAATTGAAGACCAGGGTGATGTTAAAACAGTATAATTTCACAAGTTAACTGGGAACTCTGTACCGCGTGTCTCACTCCCACAACGCCATACCGGAAGTCGTCAGATCTATTGTTTTAATATGACTTTTCAGTCACTTGTGTATGTCGAAGAAAGTCGACTCAAATTCACTCTGCAGATACATCAGAAAACACTGCTGACGCAACTCAGGGTCAGGGTGAGTATTATTAAATACTATAACAATGTATGAATCTCTTGTACATTTCGGCACTGTGTGTAGCCTTGTTGAGGAGACCCTTTAGGTGATTGGTAAGAGACAATGTTACATACTTCTCTACAGATATGTTTAAGGATATGGTTATGACAACTAAATGGCTCTTGCTCTTTAGTACAGGGCTTTAACTGCATTTATCCCTCTCTTCTAAAGACAAAAATATACAAGAACTCAAGGAGAGCTTAGACAGCACAACTGTTCATCAGGCAGCTCAGAAGCAGCACAATAAAACATACAAACCTGGGGTTTGCGGCAAGCACTCTGTGATGAAAAGTGGCAGAAATCACAACCACAACTTCTACAAGCCATGCACAGGGGGAAGGACACCTCAACATGCTTGCCAAAATTGTAATACACAAGAGGCTGTGATTCGATGCAGAGACTGCCTCCCCAAAGCACTGTATTGCAGTAACTGTGATGTTTCAGTGCATAGTCAGTATGTACTACACAACCAGGAGTCATTTGTGGGAGGGTTTTACAAAGCCTTGTCACCGAAAAGCCTCATTACAAAGGACATCACAGGTGAACATATAGTGTCTGAGCAAGGTATGTGCTTTTTATGTTGGATTGAATTACATGTCAAATGTAAATCTTTCCAATTAGTAATGACTGTTTTTCTAGCATGTCTCCTACCGATTGCTTGGCCAAACAAGATTTGCTGCTGTGATGCTGGGGATATTTCTGTAAATGTTGGTCGTGCCATTATCTTCATAAACATTAATGGTGAGTACCTCCTCGTATCTTATAGTATAGTTTCTACACCAAGTAGAAGGCTTTATGTAGATTAATGAATCGTTGTGTTGACATTGTGCTTCTGTTTGTCTCAACAGGTTGCTATGATCTCTCCCTTCCGTTGGTAACCTGTAAGTCTTGCCTAAAGTCATGGACACCTGAGGTGAAAGACCTTATACAGAATGGGTACTGGCCTGGAACTATTGAGTTTCAAACTGTTTACACCATTGACCTATTCAGTACCTTTGAAGATTCTAAATTCACGGCACCTGGCCTATCTCGACAGGCATTTATCCGAATGCTACAAAGTCGCTCAATGCGTTCAAGCAGAGTAATTGTTGTTTTGCTTTAACTATTGATATACAGCATTGTTATATAGCATTTCAAAACAAAGAAAAATATGACTTATTGTAACAGGAAAGAAAGGCTATGTGGTTGTGACTAGGCCAGACAGAATCAATCAATCAATCAAATTTATTTATAAAGCCCTTTTTACATCAGCAGTTGTCACAAAGTGCTTTTACAAAACACCTGGCCTTTAAAACCCCAAGGAGCAAACAACAGTAGTGTTGAATTTCAGTGGCTAGGAAAAACTCCCTAAGGCTGAAATTTTGGAAGAAACCTAGAGAGGACCCAGGCTCAGAGGGGTGACCAGTCCTCTTATGGCTGTGCCGGGTGAACATATTAAGAGTACAAATTGTAATAATTAATCAATGCATGTGGGCTGAGTCCAGAGTCTATTTAAACCTAGTCCAGGTCGGAAGCATGACCAGATGGACAAGGACAGGGACAAAATGGGGAGGGGGAGGTGTCAGCACAGTGGCAGCTGAAATCGTCAGGTATCGTCCTGATCTGCAACACAACCAGGAGGACTTTGGACTGGGACAGCAACGGGTCTTTCAAGCCTGGTACTCCTCAGGTGTGGGCCAGGACCTCATGTCCTCCTAAGTTTAAAACGGCAGGAGACAGGGAAAATTTAGAAAATGCATTCCTTAGATATACAAGGATTTATAGTGGAGAAGGAGAACTGACCCTACTCCACCAGCACAATAATATAGCAGCGTAAGACCTTGGGGCTGAGACAGGGGGGTCCGGTGACACTGTGGCCCTATCCGGGGGAGGCCCCGGACAGGGCCCAACAGGCAGGAAATCGATACACCCACATTGCCAAGCATCAACCAAAGGGACACCCACCAACCGCAACCACCCTGAACGAGGGCTGAGTATTGCCAGCAGAGTACAGGCCAATTGCACAAGTGCGCAACAGAGAGACAACAACAAGCCAGTGACTCCGCCCCCGAATGGCATTGGAGGGAGGGCATCCCATTGGCGATGAGAGCCCACCTGGCAAGACAGCAAGGTTGGACAGTATCAAGCCTTTCTGGTCACCTTCATGCCCCTGGGTCAGACTACACTTTATCATAGACCATGCTGTAGAGATCAGTCTTTAGTAGACACTTGAAAGTTTGCATTTCTAACCTTAATTGGCAAATCATTCCACAGTAGTGGAGCTCTATGAGAGAAGGCCCTGCCTCCGGCTGTTTGTTTAGAAATTCTTGGTACAATTAAAAGGCCTGCATCTTGCGATCTAAGGTTACGTGTAGGTATGTATGGCTGGATCATTTCAGCGAGGTAAGTAGGAGCAAGTCCATGTATTGATTTATAGGTTAACAATAAAACTTTTAAATCAGCCCTAACCCTAACAGGCAGCGAGTGTAAAGAGGCTAGTACTGGAGTAATGTGTTCACATTTTTTTGTTCTAGTTAGGATTCTAGCAGCCGTGTGCAGCACTAATTGAAGTTTATTTATTGATTTATCAGGGTAACTGGAAAGAAGAGCATTGCAGTAATCTAATCTAGAAGTAACAAAAGCATGGATTAGTTTTTCTGCATCAGTTTTTGATAGAAAGTTTCTGATTTTTGCAATGTTTCGAAGATGAAAATAAGCAACTCTTGAGACATATTTTATATGTTCATCAAAGGAGAGGTCAGGGTCAAGGGTAATGCCGAGGTTTCTTACAGTTTTTTGGGATACAACCATGCAGCCGTCGAGGTTCACAGTGAGATCTGCCA
>JACXGI010017843.1:0-13943 GCA_016801175.1 Esox masquinongy
CCCTATGGGAAACCTATGACAACAAGTATTAGTTTGGGGCATAAAAAGCCTTGGTGTTGAGCACAGAGAGATGCGCTAGAAGGCCCATTGTTAAGTGTTGAGTGAAGTATATATCTACATGCACATTGCGCACATTGAAACAGTTCAACCCCGCTACGTCTGCATCCAAGGATCCTGCAGTGCCCAGAGTCTAATGATAGGGGGCAAGAATCAACTTAAAGCTTCCAATCACCAGACAGGATGTCTTACGAATCCGATAGCGATGCATACAGCCCGATCGCAGTGAGTTGCTGCTCAGCTCCGAACAAACACCTCGATCACAAGCTCTCAATGGACCAAGATGTCAGCGCGGCTCTACGCGATGCCCAGCGCGGAATCCTGACCAATCGCTCGAGTCACACGTATGATGAGAAACAGACCGTAACCAGGAGGACAGACAACCAGAAAACACACCACCGTAGGGTACACTACAGTAACCCAATAGCCCAGGTACAGTTTGTATCCATGTCCAGGTGCTCTAGAGGGGCACGTTTGCCATATTGGACGATGCTCGCTCTCGACTCCAAAAGGTTCCAAAGGAGGATACGCGAGGTAGAGCCCGAAATATCTAGATGTCTACACGAGGGTCACCGGGACCGCATGGGTAACTATATAAAGCTTAGTCTCGAGAGCGTGTCACTTTCCTGTATTTATGAAAAACGTAAACCTCAAACTGCCCAAGTCTTAGCACAACAAGTCATAATAAAGTTAAAAGAAGCAATTCAAGCTCGGGAAACGTAATCTTGACACAGCAAACTGTGCCCAGTCAGTCACCCTGACAGCAACCCTCTCAGCGCTCTCTCTGGACCTCCTCGGATACCCGAAACGGACCTCCTAGCCTCTCTGTCCTCGTAATTCCACCGTGTCTTCACCCCAGGAACCCTCACCCAATTGAGTAACGCGATGTCTGAGCGGTACGACTGTCTCCTTGTGAAGGACAGGATCCTGACAGATCACGAGAAGGAAACCCTAGCCTGTGTCAACGTGAGATCCCTCAACTACAACGGAGTCGATGTAATGATAGGGCCCACGGACAGTTCCTTCACCAGACCCATGCACGTAGAGGCTGCGCACTACCACCATCTCTGCGCCCTAGTAGCCATGATCGCGTGCTACATCGCGCCCAATATGAAAATCTTGTACGATTATCCCGTGAGACACGTACACCTGGCTGCGGCATCGCAGCGATTCCTCCACGCTTCGTGATCGACCGTCTGTTCCAGGAAGGTGAGGACAAGAGTGAGGAAAGGACAGGCAATCCAAGTCATGACAGGAGAAGCATAAAAGTACACCGCGCAGTCATCCTCGGAACAACCAATCTCCTCGAGATCAATGTCACTGTGATCTAACAACATCCGAGACCTACTGCGAGTATGTGCTTCTGCAACGGTTTTTTGTGGTGTACTGTTGGGTTGTTATCGCTGGAAATAACATTAAAGAAATGATTCCTTCCACTGTTCTGTGTCTTGTGTCCTATCCCACCTGCCCCGTGCATAAGGGCACGCTGAAATCCAGCATAGAGAATAGGTGTCATCGATAACAACATCCCCACATAGGATTTGTTTAGATACATGTAAACATGATAACTGAAGGTCGTAGTCCTTAGACAGCAGACTCTTTGCTTTCTTTGTATCAAAACGCCATTGCGTCACGTACAGCATCCTCATTAAATTTATCCATGCATTCATATCTGATCTCGCTCAGTCTCTGCTTGATGTACGGCTCCAACTTGAACTCATGCAGAAAGTTCCCAGCGTCCACACGAACATCGGTCAAGCGGGGCCTGAACAAGGCAGGGCTTCACTGGTCCATACGTCCAACCGGTCTGCGCTCCACTACCACCCACCTACCGATGTTACCCCACGCCACCGGGACCGGTACCCAACTCCCTCGAGCCAGAGGAGCCCCACACCGGTACCCAGAGTGGTGAACCTGCTTGTTTTCGTGCACGTGCTATCACTACCGTCCGGCAGATGCCGTGCCCGTGCCCGTCCGCCCTTTAATTGTTAAACCCACATAGGATTTGTTTAGATACATGTATACACGACAACTGAAGTTACCCATCCTTAGACAGCAGACTCTTTGCTTTCGTCGCACCAAGACACTACTGCGTCGCATACTGCATCCTCATTAAATTTATCCATGAATTCATCCATGGTCTCACTCAGTCTCTGTGTGATGTTGAGCTCATGCAGAAAGTTCTCAACGGCCACGTGAACATCGGTCAGCGGGGCCTGAAACCCCGATGCGTTCAAAGCCTTCACCAACACGTTTCAGTCGCGGTGTTAAAACTGTCTCCGCGTTATCATCGCAGTCATCATAATGGGTCTCCAAAAAATAATCAGGCGGATCAAGACAAGAATGTCTTCTCTGGCTCGGGTGGTCCACTTCACAACCGATGCATGCATTGTGGAGAATAGCCCCAACAACGTTTGTGATCTCGTTGGGGCTCCCTAGACTAGGTAAATATGTCTGGCACTGGGCTGCTGATGTCTTTTTTTAATAGCCGCAATAACATACCCAATGTTGCTTTAATGATCTTTAAAACTTGTGGTCCAAGGCGTTTGTCCATTTTGTGATAACTCTTGTCAGCATTTGAAAGGTATGCCAGATTAAGAGGTCCTAGCTGATCACCAAGCCGGTCAAGCCAATTGTAGTTTCTTGTTGTGTATGCCTGTGGAATCGAACTGTCGGGGTCCGGGGTACCGTAGAAGTCTACAGCGTTGTCAGCCATGGCGTCACACAGCCAGGCCTCAACCTTGTGGAGTTCAAACTCTGGTTGGTTGTATTCTTGAGACATGTTTCGTAAATTCATCCGACTGCTTGATAGTCACAGGCGGTCTGTCTGTTTTTATGCTGTGTTGAGGACTGTATTAGCTTAAGGCGGGGCTTCAGGGTCTTACGTCAGTCGAACAGTCCGCAGTCGCAGTCACAATCTAACCCGCTGACATTTTCCGGAAATAATTCCAGTCATACTGCTTCATCCCCTCGACAACTTTAAACAGTACATCTACCGTATTATGTGTGCCCTGTTTTGGCCCCAAATAAAACACTTTTCGAAAGGTGTTCCATAAATTGGCATTAAAAACCATTTGATCAGTCACACTAGCCTTAAACTCTTGGCCTTTGGCTAATTCATAAAATGCAACCTCTGGTATCTCTGGGTTGAAAATGTATCCGCCAATCCAACCGTCGTCCAACTTCCATTCCATTGCCAACATATCCTTGTGTAGTTGATGGATTCGGGTTAAACTCTGCATCGGTTTCTTCGGGGCTGGCATGATGATTGCGTCTCTGCTGTCCATTTGTAATCTCTTGCCGACTCGCTGAGCTGCGGTTAAGCTGTTAGCTTTCAGTGGTGTTTCACACAAAACGCTGATTGCTGCACAATCCACCATGGTTTGTAATGTGTAGGTAAGTTTACTCAGGCAATACTGAATGACCATCACAGGGGTCAGAGTGTTTTAAATACACAGACCACGCCAATCAGCCCATAAAACATGAAAGATTAACACCCACCAGTTGTAGGACATGGTGAAGGCAGTGAAGACAGTCATCATCAAGTGGAGAAAATATGGCACAACAGAGACATTACCAAGAACTGGACGTCCCTCCAAAATTGATGAAAAGACGAGTAGAAAACTGGTCAGAGAGGCTTCCAAGAGGCCTACAGCAACATTAAAGAAACTGCAGGAATTTCTGGCAAGTACTGGCTGTGAGCTACATGTGACAACAATCTCCCGTATTCTTCTTATGAATGGGCTATGGAGTAGGGTGGCAAGATGGAAGCCTTTTCTTACAAAGAAAAACATCCAAGCCCGGCTGAAATTTGCAAAAACAAACATCAAGTCCCCCAAAAGCACGTGGGAAAATGTGTCATAGTCTGATGAAATCACGGTTGAACTTTTTGGCCATAATTCCAAAAGGTGTTTGGCGCAAAACCAACACTGCACATCACCCAAAGAACACCATGCCCACAGTGAAACATGGTGGTGGCAGCATCATGCTTTGGGGCTGTTTTTCTTCTGCTGGAACCGGGGCCATAGTCAGCGTGGAGGGAATTATGAACAGTTCAAAATACCAGGCAATTTTGGCACAAAACCTTCAGGCGTCCGTTAGAAAGCGGAAGATGAAGAGGAAGTTCACCTTTCAGCACGACAACGACACAAAGCACACATCAAAATCCACAAAAGCATGGCTTCACCAGAAGAAGATTAACATTTTGGAATGGCCGAGCCAGAGCCCAGACCTGAATCCAATTGAACATCTAATAAAATCAAAAGTTGCTTCAACAAAGTATTAGTTTAAGGGTGTGCACACTTATGCAACCAGGTAATTGTGAGTTTTTTTTTTTCCCACTCAAAGATTTCAGTTTGTTTTTCAATTAGGTCACATTAAAGGTCGAAAAGGTTCTGACATGATTTATCTTTGTTTCATTCTTTCACATCACAAGAACCTGGCATTTTAACAGGGGTGTGTAGACTTTTTATATCCACAGTATATAAAGACCCACCGTTATCCTTCCCCTTCGCCTCGCACAGGGGTCAGAGAGACCCACCGTTATCTTGCCCACGCTCCCCTTGCCCTAGGGTCTTTCCAACTTGAGCGGCCTGCCCCTCGCCCTTGCCCTCGGGTCTCTCAGACACCAACGAGTTGCCTCGTCCCCTCGCCCTCGGGTCTCTCTGACACACGAGCAGCCTGCCGCGCTCCCCTCGCATTCGGGTCTCAGACACGAGCGAGTTGGCCGCTCGCATCGCCTTCGGGTCTCTCAGACACGAACCTGTCCGCTCACCTCGCCTTCGGGTCTCTGACACGAACGTGTTGGCCTGCCACGCTCCCCTTGCCACGCTCCCCTCACCTTCGGGTCTCAGACACGAGCGAGTTGGCCGCTCCACTCGCCTTCGGGTCTCTCAGACACGAGCGAGTTGGCCGCTCGCATCGCCTTCAGGTCTCTCAGACACAAGCGAGTTGGCCTGCCAAGCTCCCCTCGCCTTTGGGTCTCTGACACGAACGTGTTGGCCTGCCACGCTCCCCTCGACTTCGGGTCTCAGACACCTTGCCTTCGGGTCTCAGACATGAACCCGCAGCCGCTGTACCGAGAGCGAGAAAAAGATACTAACATTGGTCCGCTGCGCGTGCCTGTGTGCTGCAAATAGAAGAGGGAAACAAATGTACTTGCATCAAGTATAATGTATTTTACAGATGTGACATACAGATATGCAATGTATAGATGTGCAATGAAAGCAAATGCAGTGCAAATGGCAATTCTAATTGTCACTAAACATCCTCTGCAATGTATTGTCAAAGCTGGCAACCATATACATTTAGAGATGGAATGTGAAGCTAACTGAAACTGGCCAATTTGAAAAAAGCCTGAGTAGGTTTTAATATGTAGTTTACTTTTGCAGTACAGAAACTCGGCTAACCAAGCAAGTCTTTTTCAAGTGCACATTAAGGCCATAAACCTGCAATGCTGCCTTGTCTGATCACTGTATTTCTCATTGAGAAATTATATTTTCTATTCAGAAAGATTTATAATGAATGTGTATGAACCAGGTGTTTAATTTTGACGGTAAATAACCTCTGCTTGTCTCTTCTTCCTTGCAGGTTCCCTGCAGGTTTCTCTTGGTGTCTCTGAAGAGGAGGTTCTCCCTGAGCAGCAGTGCTGTTTGCAGGAGTGGAGTCTCCATCTAGGAAAGGAGGAACCAGAGACCACACAGATTAAACAGGAACAGAAGGAACTCGGGACCAGTCAGGAGGAAGAACCAATTCAAGAGCTCTTTGAAACCAAGGACTCACTGTTCACTCATCCCTGTGTGAAAAATGAACTGAATCAGGAGGACCTGCTTTGGTCCTTCCCTTTAACCCCAAACCCGAGTTGTGGAGAGCAGAGAGAGTGACTCTAAACCAGTGGTTATTAAACCACCTGGCACTGTTACCTTTTTAAAGTGTCTTGACATTCCCAGTGATCCTGTAGATAATCGAGACAAAGCCTCTAGCCAAAGCTCAGCAGAAATTAGTGACACAGTAGTACTTGACTTCAGCCCACTACCAGATTCCAGTTCACCATTGAAAGAATGCTCTTCCAAACCCAGTGCCCCATCTAGAAAGCCTCACCGCTGCCCTGACTGTGGTGAATATTTCTCTATGAAATCCAACCTGCGGAGGCATGTAGCTCCCAACAAAAAGAGACCCAGTGAATGTAACTTCTGCAACGAACGCTTCAACTCCACCTGTAAACTGAAGACTCATGTCCGACTCTGTCGGGGTGGGAAACTCTACACCTGCCCTGTTTGTGCTAATACCTTTAAACTCAAAGTATATCTTTCCAGGCACACGACTACTCACACAGGGGAGAAATCATTTAGCTGCGGCGACTGTGAAAAGATTCAGTTGCAAGGAGCACCTAAATTAGGCACAAACTGACTCACATAGGGGGGACATTATTTAAATGTGGAGATTGTGGGAAAGGATTCACTCGCAAGTTGCACCTAACTATGCATAAGCAGGGAGGGAAAGTAAGGAAAGTAGGGAAAGGTTTTAGCTGTGGTGATTGTGGCAAAAGCTTTAGTATCAAGAGTATCTTAATCAGCCATCAAGTGAGTCATTCAGGAGAGAGACCATTTATATGTGGTTACTGTGGGAAACGCTTCAATCTCAAGAAAAGCTGAACCAGCCATAAAATCAATCACACAAGAGAGAAATCATTCAGCTGTGATGAATGTGGGAAAAACTTCAATCGCAAAGGGAGCCTAAACAGCCATAAACTGACACACCGGAGAGAGACCATTTAGTTGTGATGACTGTGGGAAAAGCTTCAATCGCAAGCAAATTCTAACTGTTCATACATTGACACACACAGAAGAGAAACCACCATTCATCTGTGATAATTGTGGGAAAGCTTTAATCCAAGGGGCAGTCTAACCAGACATAAACTGATTCACACAGGAGAGAAAACATCAGCTGTGTGACTGTTGGAAAAGCTTTAATGACAAGGAGAACTTAAAGGTTCTGGAAACGTTCTAACCAACACTGGGACTGAATTTTCTAGATGGGATCAAAACAAGCTCCTATATGTGTAGAAATTGTGTTACTCACCAATTTAAACATTTTGCTAATTGAATTCTCTCAATGCAAAAGATCTTGTGCATCATGCCGCAAATTCACATGACATCTATGTTACTGACACTGGCCTTGTCACTTCTGGCATAGATCCTATAGTAATGTACAGACGGTTGTCAAATTAAAAGGAAAGCCCAATCAATGAATCCAATTTATTTTATAAAGCCATTTTTACATGAGCAGTTGTCACAAAGTGCTTTTACAGATAACAGCCTGAAACCCCAAAGAGCAAGCAACTGCAGGGTTGATGCAAAACTGTCCTTCTGATAAAAACTGATCCTTAAGGACTTTCATAGGTTCTCTGACTGTGTGTCCAAACACTAGTTCAGCCGGGCTGAACCCAAGGGATTCCTGTACCGTCTCACGGACAGCAAACAAAACTAGAGGAACTCCCTCATCCCAATCCTTCTCGGATTCCAAACAATATTTACGGAGTATAGACTTCAGGGTCTGATGCCACCGTTCAAGCGCACCCTGAGACTCTGGGTGATATGCGCTTGACACAGGATGTGTTATTGACAAGGTCTTTAACACCTGTTTGAAAAGCTTCGAAAGGAAATTTGAACCTTGATCAGTTTGTACCACCTTCGGTAACCCAAAGGTTGAAAATAATTTAATTAATGCTTTGATCACCACAGGAGCAGTAATCCTTCGCAGAGGAATGGCCTCTGGGTATCGTGTGGCCACACACATAATCTTCAACAGAAACTGTTTACCAGGTTTTGTTTTCAGTAAAGTTCCAAACTCAATCAACAACCACATGTTCGAAGGGTTCGCCTATGGTGGGTATGGGACAAAGAGGAGCGGGAGGAATAACCTGGTTTGGTTTTCCAGTTACCTGACAGGTGTGGCATGTCCGACAGTACTGAGCCACATCCTGTTTTAAACTGGGCCAAAAGAAATGTCGCAGCACCCGATCATAAGTCTTGGTGACTCCCAAATGACCGGACCACTGGTGATCATGAGCAAGGGATAAAACAGTTGGTCGAAAGGCTGCAGGAACCACTATTTGGTAGATAGCATTCCAATCTCCACCGGCGTCACCATGGGATGTCCATTTGCGCATGAGGAGATTGCCATCAATAAACTATGCCATGTTCTTCTTCTTAAGCTCCTCCACTGAGACAACGCTAGAAAAACAATTAGCAAGGCTTTTGTCACCCTTTTGGTTAGCAGCCAGCTGCTCATGAGTTACTGGTAACTGTATTGCATCAGCAACACGGTCCACATTCTTCTTCCCGATCCTGGGCTGTTTTTCAGACCCCACCAGTTTCCCAGAGGTAGCACACAAGCTATCCTCTTGGTCAAACTCTCTAGATAGAATAGTGTTTGAAAATTCTATCACATCACCCATTCGTCGTGCCTGAGCACGTGTGACGGCACAAGCGGGGAACACATGTGGATAACTTTGTGCCAGCTCCTCCGAAAGAGACTGGTCACTTTTATCCAACATCTCCAATATGGGTATTACCTTTCCACCGGCAATATCACCCCTTTTACGGGCAACATAGGATGTACTCCCAACTCTGAACAATCTACTGACTAGCTCAGAGTGTACGTTCACAAAGTGCAATGGCACTGGGACAATTCCCATTTCAATTCCCTGGACAAACACACTGGATCCACAGTATGTATTTTCGGAGAAGGGCAATACGTCAGATAGAATGAATGACTGCGCTGCACCAGTATCTCTTAGGATCCTAACCGGACGCTGGGACACATCGTTACCTGATAGGGACACAAATCCCTCAAATATGAATGGTTCATAACTGCGATCTGAGACTGGGACCTTCAAGCCACATTTACCATGAGGCACCTGTCGTTTCTCTGACCTAATAGTACGAAATAGCCCAACACCTGTTGGCGGCTTGGCGCGCAGAGGCGTCCCTTGTTTGCGTTTCAGCAGGAAGCACTCATTAACCATATGTCCTGGCTGATGACAATAAAAGCATTGACATACATCTTTCGGCCGAGTTTGATGTACTGTTGGTCGACTAGGGCTAGGAGCCGGTGGCCCTGCGGCCCTACTCTCCGTACGAGCCGAGAATACGCTCTTGTGCGTCAACACAAATTTGTCTGCCAATACAGAAGCTTCTGACAGTGAGTGCACTTTCTGTTTGTTTAGGTAAACAACAATGCGTTCAGGTAAGCAATACTTAAACTCCTCTAACAAGAGTAACTCCCGAAGAAAATTAAAATCAGTCACCTTACAAGCAGTGAGCTACTTGTCAAACAGATTTCCCTTGTCTCTAGCAAACTCCACGTAAGTCACACTGCATGAGGTGGTTGATCCAGATACTGACTCAGGGTTTTTCCTGGCTCAGAATGGGCCTTTGGGGGGTTATTACGCATGACAGTAAGCATGATCAGTGTACATATAGTCTAGGCAATGAGTTACCTTATGACAGAAATCTATGCATTTTCTTGTTTTTTCTGACCATCTGAAAAATGTCTATCATGCTTGAATAAATGAAACCCCATTAACAAAACAGGTTAAAAAAAATATACAGGTGCTGGTCATATAATTAGAATATCATCAAAAAGTTGATTTATTTCAGTAATTCCATTCAAAAAGTGAAACTTGGATATTATATTCATTCATTACACACAGACTGATATATTTCAAATGTTTTTTTCATTTAGTTGTGATGATTAAAACTGAACACTAATGAAAATCCCAAAATCAGTATCTCCGAAAATTAGAATATTACTTAAGACCGATACAAAAAAAGGATTTTTAGAAATGTTGGCCAACTGAAAAGTATGAACAAGAAAAGTATGAGCATGTACAGCACTCAATACTTAGTTGGGGCTCTTTTTGCCCGAAGTACTGCAGCAATGCGGCGTGGCATGGAGTCGATCAGTCTGTGGCACTGCTCAGGTGTTATGAGAGCCCAGGTTGCTCTGATAGTGGCCTTCAGTTCTTCTGCATTGTTAGGTCTGGCGTATCGCATCTTCCTCTTCACAATAACCCATAGATTTTCTATAGGGTTAAGGTCAAGCGAGTTTGCTGACCAATTAAGAACAGGGATACCATGGTCCTTAAACCAGGTACTGGTAGCTTTGGCACTGTGTGCAGGTGCCAAGTCCTGTTGGAAAATGAAATCTGCATTTCCATAAAGTTGGTCAGCAGCAGGAAGCATGAAGTGCTCTAAAACTTCCTGGTAGACGGCTGCGTTGACCTTGGACCTCAGAAAACAGTGGACCAACCCCAGCAGAAGACATGGCACCCCAAACCATCACTGACTGTGGAAACTTTACACTGGACTTCAAGCAACATGGATTCTGTGCCTCTCCTCTCTTCCTCCAGACTCTGGGACCTTGATTTCCAAAGAAAATGCAAAATTTACTTTCATCAGAGAACATAACTTTGGACCACTCAGCAGCAGTCCAGTCTTTTTTGTCTTTAGCCCAGACAAGACGCTTCTGACGCTGTGTCTTGTTCAAGAGTGGCTTGACACAAGGAATCCGACAGCTGAAACCCATGTCTTGCATACGTCTGTGCGTGGTGGTTCTTGAAGCACTGACTCCAGCTGCAGTCCACTCTTTGTGAATCTCCCCCACATTTTTGAATGGGTTTTGTTTCACAATCCTCTCCAGGGTGCGGTTGTCCCTATTGCTTCTACACATTTTTCTACCACATCTTTTCCTTCCCTTCGCCTCTCTATTAATGTGCTTGGACACAGAGCTCTGTGAACAGCTAGCCTCTTTAGCAATGACCTTTTGTGTCATGCCCTCCTTGTGCAAGGTGTCAATGGTTGTCTTTTGGACAGCTGTCAAGTCAGGAGTCTTCCCCATGATTGTGTAGCCTACATAACTAGACTGAGAGACCATTTAAAGGCCTTTGCAGGTGTTTTGAGTTAATTAGCTGATTAGAGTGTGGCACCATTTGACAACTACACCATCTGCTGCTCATCCTCCCCCTGCAGGAGGCAGGCTTCAGCGCTCGATGTCACCAGCCTTCTAACACCACCGCCCATCATCAATCCATCACACCTGTTGTCTTGTTTAGCGCACCTGATCATCATCCAGTCATTTCCCCTCCAGTATATATGTTCCCTCTGCTCCCTCTGTCTTTGTGTGTTATTGTCTCGCTACTTATGAGCACAGGTCAGCCACCATTATTAAAACTTATGAATCAACAGTCATCGTCTCCGCATTCTGCTTTGTCTCCGTCTGATCTCAACGCTGACATCCATAAAGAAAATAAGGAAAACAGAAGAACACACAGAGAAAACAGACAATGAGATAAAGACACCCTGGGATGCATGATATCCATTATTGTTTAGATTTTCTCTTACATTTAGCTGCCGAGACAGCAGTAACAAAGTTCCTCAAAGAAAAACGTTTTTTACTCTCAATCCTTCCAGACCCATGGTCTTCTGCAGAACTACAGGTGACCTCACAAACTTCTCCTCATTAAAGAAATCTGACAATGTAACAGCTTTCCCAAAAGTCTGATCCAGGAAACTGTTTACCTCCTCTAGAGTACAGAGTGAATTGTCACCATCTACTATCATCTCAACAGGCATGTCAGAAATGACCTCCTCCTCCCCATCAATCAAGGCCTCAACCTCCTGACTCCCTTCAGTCACCTCCACAACACTCCTCTGTATCCCACCACTGTTACTAGGCAACACAGCAGCTTGGGGGGGGGGCTCCACAGAGTCAACCTCACCAGCTACAACAACCCGTGTCTGCTGCACATCAGGCACCACACTCACTTCCATGACAGCACACAACTCAGTGTCCACAACTAAAACAGCCTGGTCATCAGGGACAGTCACCTCAGACTGCCCAACCACCACTCCCTGCACATCTCTCCCTAAATGAATAGGCATTTTCAGGAGATCTCCCCCATCGGCTCCCCTTCCCTACATCAGTGGACCCAGGTGGTGCAACGACAACTCCTGACCCTCCCTCACCTGTCTCCCTGATTGGTCAAGCATGCTGCTTATGACCAACATCCCCACACTGAAAACACCACTGACTACAAGTACTGACATTCACCAGATAAAATCTGTTGTCATGCTGGACTTATAATGACAAGTCCAATGTTTGCCCAGGAGAGTCCAAAAACATAAACACTTGTCGCCTAAACGACATGACTTGTGTCAGCGCCGGGTGTTTGCAACCTAGTGGTACAATTCTTATCCAACTCGCAAACTTTCCAAAGAGCAACAACTCACCCTCCAAGAGCTCATTGGGAATAAATGGAGGCACATTCGGAATAGTAACCGCGTCACTGGAGAAAAAGACAGTGTGATTTGAACAAACATGTTTTAACATTCGATTAACAAGACGCTGTTCTTTAAGAAAAACCACAACCGCCTTGTTCATCCACGGCACATCATAAACATTTCCGTAACCTACCTTCTCACCGCCAGCTACCAGAACGTCCTCCACAGTGACAGTAGGTTCCGTAACACACCTGAAACCATGCCAAAGAGACAAGGACGGGGGGGGGACACAAAGAGAGAGTAAGGGAGAGACACTGTCACTGACTTTGTTTTTCATCCTCTTAGATTCCTGACAGCTGACATTGGATCCCAATACAGCAAATCAGTACCTGTGTCTGTCTGAGGGGAACAGAAAGGTGTCATGGAGTGACAAGGTCAAGTCTTATCCTGACAGATTTACCTCCTATAGACAGGTGTTGTGTAGAGAGGGTCTGTCTGGAGTCTGTTACTGGGAGGTAGAGTGGAGTGGGGAAGGGGTTGGAGTTGCTGTCTCATATAAAGAGATCAGCAGGAAAGGAAGAGGTGTTGAGTGTGTGTTTGGACGTAATGATCAGTCCTGTGTGTTATACTGCTCTAAATCCAGCTGCTGTGTCTGGCACAATGATACCAGTACTGTTATCAGTGTCCCCTGCTCCACCAGATTAGGAGTGTATCTGAACCACAGGGCAGGAACTCTGTCCTTCTACAGTGTCTCTGATACAATGACCCTCCTCCACAGAGTCCAGACCACATTCACTCAGCCACTCTATCCTGGGTTCTATATATATATAAAGGATTGTCTTTGAGGATACTGACACCTATTCAGTGATACAGCTATCAGTCAGCTTGTATCAATGTATTATGGATTGACTGTGGCTAAAGATTGATTTAAGATTTCAGATATCTTATAGAACAGCATGATATAGTTGCATTTACACAATTTTCAATCAAATCAAGTGGAACGGTGTTAGCCAGAGGTCTTGGTTCCTGAATGAACAACCAGACATGCACCTCAATGGTGAAGGGAGTTTATTGACAGCTGAAATGAACCAATCATCATAGATTTTAGTTTAGTCAGTGTCTAAAACCCTCCTGGACTATTTTAACCCATGAATTGAACTACTCAACCACAAGAAGAGAATAGGCTTTACAATAAACATGGGATAGTACATCACAACTCAAAGTACTGATATAACTCTAGCAACAGCTACTTTCATTTAAGAATACCCATGTATATTCTAGCCTGCAACATTCACACTGCAATGTTCAAACACAGGCAATCCCTTGGCAGTCTCCAGCAATCCCTGTCCTCTCAGTCTTTGGGGCCAAGGCCACAGTTCTGCTCTGATCTCAACTTTCTCAGTCTGCTCGAGCTCAACATCTTTGTTTTTTTGCACACCATTTTCTGCCTCGGCTGATGATGGTCTTTTGAAGAGCAGCATCTTCTTGTCAATTCTTTATCAACATGGTTAAGAAGATGGGTCAATCATTTTCTCAGAATACTGGTTTGAAATTTGTTGAGAGCTAAAGCCCAACTGATATTACTTGATGTATCCTCAAAAA
>JACXGI010017844.1:0-13937 GCA_016801175.1 Esox masquinongy
GGAGATATCTACCATGAAGCTGTTAGAGGGAGTGTCAGGAGATATCTACCATGAAGCTGTTAGAGGGAGTGTCAGGAGATATCTACCATGAAGCTGTTAGAGGGAGTGTCAGGAGATATCTACCATGAAGCTGTTAGAGGGAGTGTCAGGAGATATCTACCATGAAGCTGTTAGAGGGAGTGTCAGGAAGCATCTACCATAAAGCTTATTGATGGATTGTCAGGAAGGATCTGCCATAAAGCTGTTAGAGGGAGTGTTAGAATTACATACCATGAACTGTATGTACATAAAATGAACTATTCTGTTTACTGTACATGATCAAGAGAACGACACCATCAGACATAATTAGAAGTAGAGTTAAAGGTCCCCCTACAGTACATGATGAGACCTTCATCTATTTATATTATATTATAACCTATTACAACACAGACTGGGGTTTTTGTAGAGCTGTACTTGTCCTCTGTATCACTGTGTTCACTCACAGCACAGAAGTACATTCCACTGTCTCCTGTCTTCAACTTCTTCACTGTGAAAGATCCACGGTCAGGTGCTGTCTTGTTGGCGGAGAATTTAACTTCACTGAATCCCCCTGAATACTCTGGTTTGTTAGTGGTAGTAATATATCCTATCTGCTTCATTCACTCTCCTGGGAGTTGTCTGTACCAATACATCTGGGAGTAGGTTATATCCTTAGTGTGTCTACAGTTTATCTGAGCATTAAAACCCTTCAGTTAAAGTAATACTTTGGGACTCTGAGTGACTTCACTCCCTTCAGATAGACCTGTTGTTATAGAGTCAGACCAAAATCCGTTTTGAGTTAAACTTATAAACAGGTTCACCTGATGAAATACACTGTTTAGGGATGCAAAAATATCCTGTAACTTTCTAACATTTTCTAAAAATCTGCTTTGAAGGATTTCCAGATATTTTGTGTATTCCTTCCTGATTACCAGAATCTTTCCTCTCTGAATTTTGGAAAACCTAGACATTTTGGGAAGTTAATGGAAGCCACCCCAGGTAGACATTTTGTTTAAGTTACTGTAGTTTTGCTACTCTAGGTTGGTCATATGCATCATTGATCAATAGAAATATTAGGACCATAGAGTCCTAGAATATATCTAAACATATTACTGAAAAGGTGTAGCGATAAATGTGGATTATAAGCTCAATAATTGTACCTGTGGTCCAGAGTAATGAGACAGAGAACCTGATAAGGAGTGTGATCATCATCACAGATGGCAGAGTTGTGAAGATCAGATCAGATCAGATAGATATAAAGACATGCCAGGCTGGAGACAGAGGGAGGGATGGAGTGTCAGGAGGCCTGTACTGTAAAGCTGATAGAGGGAGTGTCAGGAGGTCTGTACTGTAAAGCTGTTGGAGGGAGTGTCAGGAGGCCTGTACTGTAAAGCTGTTAGAGGGAGTGTCAGGAGGCCTGTACTGTAAAGCAGATAGAGGGAGTGTCAGGTGGCCTGTACTGTAAAGCTGATAGAGGGAGTGTCAGGAGGCCTGTACTGTAAAGTTGATAGAGGGAGTGTCAGGAGGCCTGTACTGTAAAGCTGATAGAGGGAGTGTCAGGAGGCCTGTACTGTAAAGTTGATAGAGGGAGTGTCAGGAGGCCTGTACTGTAAAGCAGATAGAGGGAGTGTCAGGAGGCCTGAACTGTTTGGCTTAGAAGACCTCACCGTTCTGATTACTGTATATTATCATGAGAATGAAACCATCAGACATTATTAGAAGTAGAGTTAGAGGTCCCCCTACAGTACGTGATGAGATCATCCATTTATATATTATATTATATTCTATTACAACACTGACTGGGGTTTTTGTACAGCTGTACTTGTCCTCTGTATCACTGTGTTTACTCACAGCACAGAAGTACATCCCACTGTCTCCTGTCTCCAACATCTTCACTGTGAAAGATCCACTCTGTGCTTCAGTCTTGTTGGCGGAGAATTTAACTTCACTGAATCCCCCTGAATACTCTGGATTGTTAGTGGTAGTAATATATACTATCTGCTTCATTCCCTCTCCTGGGAGTTGTCTGTACCAGTACATCTGGGAGTAGGTTATATCCTTAGTGTGTCTACAGTTCATCTGAACATTATGACCCTTTGGTTTTAATAATATGGTGGGACTCTGAGTGACTTCACTCCCTTCAGATAGACCTGTTGGTACAGAGTCAGACCAAAATCTGGTTAGAGTTACAAATAAGTTGACATAGGTTGAACAAATGCACTGATACGTTCAGGGATGCAAAAATCCTTTCCAAAGGTTTCGAAAAATCACAATTGTAGGATTCCCAGATGCACATTTCTTTGTGTTTATCAGAATTTTCCCAAAAGGATTTTTGGAAAACCTGGAACTATTTCTGTGAAGTTAATGGAATTTGGCAAACCGAGGTCACTTATAAATTTCACTGATTAGCAAAACTACTTGTACAAGGTCCTAGACAGAGCTGACAAAATCACTGAAATTATTAACTCATTAAAATGTATTATGACTAATAGAATAGTACCTGTCCAGAGTAATGAGACAGAGAATCTGATGAGGAGTATGATCATGATGTCAGATGGCAGAGTTGTGGACAGAGAGAAAATTATCTGATAGTGAGAGAGAGAGAGAGAAAGAGTGAGAGAGGGGTGGAGGGAGAGAAAGAAATCAGCATCTGTACTGCATTCTTAATAAGGAGGAAATGACATCATCACAGTAATGACATCACATTCTCCACATGTACACTGACTTCAAGCAGATGATGGACTTTAGAAGGTTTTGCCAGCAACCTCTTTCCATTTGCATTGCGTGCTCTTTCAGGATTGTAGACCAGGTATAATTGATAAATAAATGCTATATTACTTTTTTCTCTTCGGTTTGCTATGACCTAAACTGTGTTGGATTCTGTCCATTTTTGATCCATGAACAAAATAAATGCAACCGGAAGTCAGGGGTTTAAGTTTCTCAGGCCCATTTCCTCTCAACTGCAATGTAATGTAATGTGGTGATAAAGGTTAGCTCTTCTGACAGGGGCTGAGACAGAGTTGGGTTTTTGTGGAGGCAGTTTGATGTACTATGGTGGCACCTTCAGACCAGTGATGGAAAGGTTTCCATGATGGCAACAATTCCTTCGAAGGCTGACCTTTCCAGTCACATACATATTATTCTGAATAGGGAAAATTCACATTGAGATATCAAAGTAGTCTGAGAGCTCGGTTTCTGTCTTGTTTATACCAGAGCATGTGATCATAGTTGACAATACAGTGTGAACAACTGATCTCCTGATCAACCGAGCTTCCATGGTTCTTTATAAGAGCAGATGGATTCTGGTGAACTACACATAGAGATGAACCTGTAGAGAGAGAGAGATGAGATGGAGAGAGAAAGAACATCAACAATGGAATATCAATCACAATTTAAGCTGCGCACTACACTGTCCAGAAACAACAATGGAATATCAATCACAATTTAAGCTGCGTACTACACTGTCCAGAAACAACAATGGAATATCAATCACAATTTAAGCTGCGTACTACACTGTCCAGAAACAACAATGGAATATCAATCACAATTTAAAAAGCGTACTACACTGTCCAGAAACAACAATGGCAGGTTGACAACAAATATAAGTGGATCGATTGCTAGAACAATAACTAACTGATAACTAGGGATTCTGATTCACACACCGTATTTGGAGAAATACTGTAGGACTTGCATATGTCTTGCTGGAATTAACCTTATGAAGGTTATTTGAATACAAATCTAACAATCTCTCATCAAAACTGTTGCAGAAGTTGCCATCCTAATGGACTGATAGGTCATTCCAAGCTGGGATGACAGTAGCTAAACTACCTCAAATGTCAAATGGGAAACAGGGGAGTAGCTACAGTTCTTGCATCAGGACTACAGTACAAAAAATGCACATGAATCATCAAAATATGCTGTAAGAAACAATCCATTTAAATAACCTCAGTCCATTAACACTGTGCTGTAAAAGTCATGTGATGAAATCCCTAGTATATCATTGGTGCAGCCTCCACATAGGCAAGCAATTGTTCTGTGTTCCCAGTGCTGGGCATTCAGTCCAGTGCCTAGCTGCCTCCACAAATACACTAGCTATTCTGTTTAGTCTGTATTAGTTTAAGGGTGTGCACAAAGTATTAGTTTAAGGGTGTGCACACTTATGCAACCAGGTTAATGTAAGGTTTTTATTTTTCATTTTTCCCCCTCGAAGATTTCAGTTTGTTTTTTAATTGAATTGTTCAAAATATATAGAATCTCACAGAAGTGAGTATACCCCACACATTTTGTAAATCTTTGATTATATCTTTTCATGTGACAACACTGAAGAAATGACACTTTGCTACAATGTAAAGTAGTGAGTGAACAGCTTGTATAACAGTGTAAATTTGCTGTTCCCTCAAAATAACTCAACACACAGCCATTAATGTCTAAACCGCTGGCAACAAAAGTGAGTACACCCCTAAGTGAAAATGTACAAATTGGGCCCAATTAGCCATTTTCCATCCTTGGTGTCATGTGACTCGTAAGTGTTACAAGGTCTCAGGTGTGAATGGGGAGCAGGTGTGTTAAATTTGATGTTATCGCTCTCACACTCCATCATACTGGTCACTGGAAGTTCAACATGGCACCTCATGGCAAAGAACTCTCTGAGGATCTGAAAAAAAGAATTGTTGCTCTACATAAAGATGGCCTAGGCTATAAGAAGATTGCAAAGACCTTGAAACTGAGCTGCAGCACGGTGGCCAAGACCATACAACGGTTTAACAGGACAGGTTCCACTCAGAACAGGCCTCGCCATGGTCGACCAAAGAAGTTGAGTGCACGTGCTCAGCGTCATTCCCAGAGGTTGTCTTTGGGAAATAGACATATGAGTGCTGCCAGCATTGCTGCAGAGGTTGAAGTGCTCAGACCATACATGAATATGTAAGTGCTCAGACCATACGCCGCACACTGCATCAAATTGGTCTGCATGGCTGTCGTCCTAGAAGGAAGCCTCTTCTAAAGATGATGCACAAGAAAGCCCGCAAACAGTTTGCTGAAGACAAGCAGACTAAGGACATGGATTACTGGAACCATGTCCTGTGGTCTGATGAGACCAAGATATTTGGTTCAGATGGTGTCAAGCATGTGTGGTGGCAACCAGGTGAGGAGTACAAAGACAAGTGTGTCTTGCCTACAGTCAAGCATGGTGGTGGGAGTGTCATGGTCTGGGGCTGCATGAGTGCTGCCGGCACTGGGGAGCTACAGTTCATTGAGGGAACCATGAATCCCAACATGTACTGTGACATACTGAAGCAGAGCGTGATCCCCTCCCTTCGGAGACTGGGCCGCAGGGCAGTATTCCAACATGATAACGACCCCAAACACACCTCCAAGACGACCACTGCCTTGCTAAAGAAGCTGAGGGTAAAAGTGATGGACTGGCCAAGCATGTCTCCAGACCTAAACCCTATTGAGCATCTGTGGGGCATCCTCAAACGGAAGGTGGAGGAGCGCAAGGTCTCTAACATCCACCAGCTCCGTGATGTCGTCATGGAGGAGTGGAAGAGGACTCCAGTGGCAACCTGTGAAGCTCTGGTGAGCTCCATGCCCAAGAGGGTTAAGGCAGTGCTGGAAAATAATGGTGGCCACACAAAATATTGACACTTTGGGCCCAATTTGGACATTTTCACTAAGGGGTGTACTCACTTTTGTTGCCAGTGGTTTAGACCTTAATGGCTGTGTGTTGAGTTATTTTGAGAGGACAGCAAATTTACACTGTTATACAAGCTCTACACTCACTACTTTACATTGTAGCAAAGTGTCCTTTCTTCAGTGTTGTTACATGAAAAGATATACTCAAATATTTACAAAAATGTGAGGGGTGTACTCACTTTTGTGAGATACTGTACATATATATATATATATATATATATATATATATATATATATATATATATATATATAAGAAGACAACTTCTAACAAATGATAATCACTGATTAATGCAGAAACACCTTTTCACTGTCTATTCACATAAATGGTAGTCATGATGCTTTGCTAGCTATCAAAACAAGGAAAGACACAGGGTCTGACAAACCTAACCCAGATCTGCTAGTTAGGGCTATTTGTATTTGTTGAGTTGTAAATCCATCCACAGAACTGATATCTAAATACAATATTGTTGGTCTATTACAATATCATTCTAATAGGCCAGCTGGTGAGTGTGTTGGTACAGACTGAGAGTCAGTTACAGATGGACTTTGATGCAGGTGTGAGGACTCTTACAGCATCTGAGGGAGGAGGTTTTTGTAGAGCAGAGAGGGAGATCTGATCCACTGTGTAACTAGCAGCACAGAAATACACAGCACTGCTGTTAGGAGTTAGATGATTGATGGTTAAAGTGCTGTTACTGTTCGCGTTAGCATCTCCATCCAATTTTATATTAAATCCTTGCTCAGGGGTTCCAGCTTTCCATATCATGTATCCTAGAAATATTAACTTTCTATGTCCATCTTTTTTGTACCAGAGGATATTATTATAGCCTGATATTCTATGTGAACAATGCATCTTAGCTGAGTCCCCCTGATTCTTGAACAGGTCTGCTGGACTCTGGTGAACCTGATCACTTAGAGAAGAACCTGGAGAGAAAGACAAAATATTTATTCACCTGTACATGAAGACCAAAACAAATAAGGATATTATTATGGTGGTGATTTAATCAATATTCTGAATAAATACCTGCAGCCCAGACTGTGTAACCCATGGTGATGAAGAGAAAAATTCGGTTCATGTTGATTCTCAGTGTTAAGGAAAACAACAATGAGACAAACGACTCCACATTAATTAGAGGTGAATTCTCACCAAACCAAAGTAGTCTGGAGTTCTGTGTCATGTCTGATGTGTCGTGTCATGTCTGAGGTAGGTCTACTCTGTCTGATTGGTCTACTTGGATTACTGAGGTAGGTCTACTCTGTCTGATTGGTCTACATGAATTACTCGGTAGGTCTACTCTGTCTGATTGGTCCATGAGTATTTGTTGAGATGTAGCTCCACCTACAGGACTGATTATATATTTCTGGTAAGGTCTCAAATGTATTCATCTCTCCTTGGTGCATTTTCACATCCCATTGGATGACATTTCCTTTGGTCTCTCACTTCTGACCTTCCCAGTCAACGGGATTTTGAGATGGAGACAAGGAGAGAGGAGATAGGACACTACAAGTATCTTTGGGATTTCAATTTGAGATGTTCTGATGTTCTCCTGAATGTGTAATCAGAGGGACCCTCCCCTTTCTAACAGGCCGGCTGGTGAGTGTGTTGGTACAGAATGAGAGTCAGTTACAGAGGGACTTTGATGCAGGTGTGAAGACACTTACAGCATCCCAGGGAGGAGGTTTCTGAGGGGCAGAGAGGGAGATCTGATCCACTGTGTAACTAGCAGCACAGAAATACACAGCACTGCTATCTGGAGTTAGTTGATTGATGGTTAAGGTGCTGTTATGATTTTCATTAGCATCTCCATCAAATGATACATTAAATCCACGCTCTGGGAATTTAGATGTTCCTGCCAGCATGTATCCAAGAAGTATTAACTTCCTGTGTCCATCTTGTTTGTACCAGAGGATAACATTATAACCTGATATACTATGTGAACACTTGATCTTTGCTGACTCTCCCTGATTCTTGAACAGATCTGCTGGACTCTGGTGAACCTGGAGAGAGAAATAGAGAGAGGAAGATTTTTGAGCCAAGAGGAATGTCTACTGAATTGTACAAGCAAACTAATTAAATATTAATTGTAGGTTGAAATCAGTGTTTGAAATCAGTGTTCTGATTAAACACCTGCAGCCCAGAATGTGTAAATCATGGGGATGAAGAGAAGAACTCTGATGATGTTGATTCTTAGTGTTGAGGACAGAAACAATGAGACAAACAACTCCAACTAGAGGTGGATTCTCACCATACCAAAGTAGTCTGATGTTCTATGTCATGTCTGATTGGTCCACATGTATTACAACGGTAGGTCTTCTCTGTGTAGTTTGTGTGTATTTGCTGAGCTGTAGCGCCACCTACAGGACTGAAGTCAAATCATTCTTCTCACCTCATCTCTGTTTTTAGTGAGTAAAGATACTTTTATCTTCAGTTGCATATAATCTATGTTAGTTTGTGACTGAGACTGAAAAACCTCACCTTCAAATTATATTAAACCCTCAATAAAGATGGCAAGTAATGTGCAAGTTCAGTCAGTCTGTTTTTTAACTGACAGAAGTTCTACTTTGGCACAAGCCACAGAATATTTTAATGATGGTTATGGGAGGAATGTGTCACAACACAAAGTGCGGCAGTGCCGTAGCTGCAGACCGGTCAGAGTGCCCATGATGACCCCTGATGGTATTTCCTGATGACAGAGGCTTCTTTCAGCATGATAATGTGCCCAGCCACACATTGTTCTGGAATGGATTTAAGAAGACAATAAAGAATTCAAGGTGTTGCCCTGACCTTCAAATTCTCCAGAACTTAATTCGATTGAGCATCTGTGGGATGTGCTGGACCAACACGTTGCTGTCCCAGTCCAAAGTCGCCCTGGTTGTGTTGCAGATCAAGACGATACCTGACGATTTCAGCTGCCACTGTGCTGACTCCTCCCCCTCCCCGTGTTGTCCCTGTCCTTGTCCATCTGGTCATGCTTCCGACCTGGACTAAGTTTAAATAGACTCTGGAATCAGCCCACGTGCACTTATTAATAATTACAATTTGTACTCTTAATATGTTCAACCAGAACAGCCAGAAGAGGACTGGTCACCCCTCTGAGCCTGGGTCCTCTCTAGGTTTCTTCCTAAATTTCGGCCTTCTTAGGGAGTTTTTCCTAGCCACTGAAATTCAACACTAATGTTGTTTGCTCCTTGGGGTTTAAGGCCGGGTGTTTTTTTAAAAGCACTTTGTGACAACTGCTGATGTAAAAAGGGCTTTATAAATAAATTTGATTGATTGATTGATTGATTGAAGAGTTCAAGGTGTTCCCCTGACCTTCAAATTCTCCAGAACTGAATCCGATTGAACATCTGTGGGATGTGCTGGACCAACAAGTCTGATCCACAACGTCTCCACATAGCACCTTACAGGACTTGAAGGATCTGCTGCTAATGACTTGGTGCCAGATACCACAGGTCACCTTCAGGGGTCTTGTAGAGTCCATGCCTCAGTGGGTCGGCGCTGTTTTGGCGGCACGCAGAAGACCAACAGCATATTAGGTAGGTGGTCATAATGTTTTGGCTCATCAGTGTATACAGTCAGGTGAGAAAGCAAGTTGTCTTTTTCTCTTTTACATATTTGGATGTATGAATATGTAATCTTCTTATCAACACAGTAGAAAGACAATGGGAAACTATTTGAATAAATGACTCTGAAGGATGATACTTTTGAAATAAGAAATGTATCATATATTAATTATAAATGAACATAAATGCAATTTCATACTGCAGGAAAAATAAGGACACTCCTAGCTTCCATAGCTAGTGTTGCCGCCTCTGGCTGTGTCACGTCCCGGCATGACAGGTGATCCAACGCTCCTCCCTCATCTGGAGCACAGATACCTGTTGGTTGTTATGGCCCTCACCTGTGTTCCTGGTCACCATCCCTATTCAAGTTCCTTCTTCCCTCTTTTATTTTATCAGTAATTGTTTTGGATTCCGTTGAATGTAGCGTTGTTCTGTTCTGTTTTAGTTTTGTTTATGTCTTGTTTTTTTAATTAAAATCTGTGCAATGTTCTTCTGTTCAGTGACAGTGTTTCATCTTTGCCAAACATGGTGTCTGGCATTGCAGTCAACCAACTCCATCATTGAATGATCTGTCCTGACCACATTGTTCTAGTTGTTGGGTTCTTCACCCACATGAATTGGGAATACTTTCAGGTTCAGGCATTAGCAGTTCGGTTTAGAGTTAAGATTTATGGCTAAGTTAAGTTGAGGCATAAATGTTAGGTTATTGAAGTTAAGGTTAGGGTAAGTGTATAGGTATGGCCATGTTTAGGCTGTCACGCATGCAGGTACCCTGTATGTGCGTTTGTGTTTTTTCCCCTCCTGCCATTTCCCCAGGTGTCCCTTATGTTCCTGATTGTGCTCGTTGGTGTTTCCCACCTGGCAGTCATGAGTGCATCGCCTGACTGCTGAGGTGGACCAATCAGTGGACACCCATCCTAATTGTACCACCTGTTCCTTTTTCCATTACCCAATCACATCACACATCCCTGGTTTAAAAACCCAGTCAGTTGGTTCTCCCAGGGAGACTCTTTTGATTTACCCCACATGGACATTCTTGAGATACATAAATTTTTTGATAGACAGACACTTCGTTCGTTCGTTCGTTCGTTCGTTCGTTCGTACGTACGTACGTACGTACATACATACATCTCACTTTGTCTTGTTTCATGTGAGTATGTATTGCTGTGGTGTTTTGTTTTTTTGTTGTTTAGTCAGTTGTTTGCTGTGTGCTGTTTAGTCTTTGTTCGACATGTGTGTTTTTGTTTGTCCATGTGTCCCTGGGAAAAGGGGTTTTTAGAAAGTCGCCCTTGGGCATACACAACCCGTAGGAAAACTTTGTCTAAAACCACTAGTTAAAACTGAGTGGACCACTCAGTGCTTGTATTTTTGGTATTGGTTAGTAGTTAGCTAAGCGGTTCTTGAGGCAGGCAAGTTTAGTTTAGGGGTGTTTTGACTATATTATTTCATTTCTTGGGTCCAGCTCAGCCCCTATTCCCTACCCCCTTTACCGTGTGTTTATAATAAACGTTTTATGTTTGACGGTAGATTTGGTTGTCTGTCATTTGTTCTCACTGTTCCTGTACACTACACCACTTTGCATGAGTTTTCTGTTACGGGTCTCTGTGCCATCCACCCTAGACTGCTAGAGCCACAGGGTTCGTAACATAGGCTAAGGCCTAGGGAACATGGGTTTCTAGGACAGGAAAACAAATGTGAGTCTGTCTGTGTGTAGACAAAAATGGCCTTCTTTGGAAGCACTGATGAATTGCATCTATGAAAACAACATCTATTACACAACCATTTCTAAGAACAGCTTTGCCACGTGTTTGTAATCAAGTGGTTCATATCAAAGTGTGGTTGAGATGGTTGAATACAGGAGCAAGTATGTTGGTCTGCAGTCATTAGAGTGGATCAGAGAGGGTTTTTGTAGAGCAGAGAGGGTGTAGTGAAACACTGTGCATCACTAGCAGCACAGAAATACACTGCTGTGTCTTCAGATCCTCTCAGTTTGGGAATATGTAAATACACCGTTTTCCCAGCTGAAGCATCTCCACTCACATTAAAATGTTCTTTAAATGAATCTTCCATGGTTGGATTGGTAAATCTCACATTCCCTATGAGTTTCAGGGCTGGGTTTTGTTCTGACTGCTGGTACCACAGTATCATATTGTAATTTGTATTAGTGTGGTTGCAGGTCAGCTGGACTTCATCTCCAGGTTGTTTTAGTATTGCAGTAGGAGTCTGGTGGACTTGGTCTGTTTGTGACAACCCTGTGAATGAAAACAGATCATCTAAATGATACATCACTAAACATGTTAACAACATTATAGTTCAGTAGTAATGATATACTTAATGATTTAGTACCTGTCACCCATAGTAGTAGAGTTACTACATGTATGAGAAGATTGATCATGTTGATGGTTCTGGAGAGACATGAGAGTCACATGGATGAGGAGAAAGGGTTTTCAGATACACAGATGTGATGTCAGCTAGTGGGAGTGTCAGATGTTTGTGTCCATCCCAAATAACACCCTATTCCCTCTATAGTGAACTACTATGGACATGTGATGATGAGAATGAAACCATCAGACATTATTAGAAGTAGAGTTAGAGGTCCTCCTACAGTACATGATGAGACCTTCATCTATTTATATTATATTATATCCTATTACAACACTGACTGGGGTTTTTGTAC
Organism: Esox masquinongy; assembly: GCA_016801175.1. Lineage (NCBI taxonomy): Eukaryota > Metazoa > Chordata > Actinopteri > Esociformes > Esocidae > Esox > Esox masquinongy. Next base: position 11,954 of record JACXGI010017844.1, read on the forward strand.
AGCTGTACTTGTCCTCTGTATCACTGTGTTCACTCACAGCACAAAAATACATTCCTCTGTCTCCTGTCTCCAACTTCTTCACTGTGAAAGATCCACTCTCAGCTACTGTCTTGTTGGTGGAGAATTTGTCGTCACTGAATTCCCTTGAATACTCTGGTTTGTTACTGGAAGTAATATATACTATCTGCTTCATTCCCTCTCCTGGGAGTTGTCTGTACCAGTACATCTCGTAGTAGCTTGATCCCTTAGTATGACTGCAGCTGATATGAGCATCACCGTCTTTCTGTACATAGAGTATTGTGGGACTCTGAGTGACATCATTCCCATCAACAAGACCTGTAGGTATAAAGTCAGATCTGATTTGAGTTATAAACAGGATGACCTTAAGAAATGCTCTGGTAGTTTAAAGTTGCTTAATGAATGTTAATGGATATTCATACATTGCACATTCCCTGCTGATCTTCACACCAAGATGTACAGAAAACTGGAGTTTTGCGACCTTAAGTAGGTTATCAGTCAATCAAATGTATTTCATAAAGCCATTTTTACATCAGCAGTCCTACAAACGATGTAAGCATATCACTGAAAAGATGAACTGATTAAAGCTCATAACTTCTAGAATATTACCTATGTTCCAGAGTAGTGAAACACTGAGCCTGATGAGGAGTGTGATCATCATGACAGATGGCAGAGTTGTGGACAGAGAAGCAGATCAGATAGAAAGAGAGAGAGAGACAGAAAAAGAGAGAGAGAGCAAGAGATTGGCGAAGACAAGAAACAGGATATGACAATGTAACCTTATATTTGATTATGAAAACAAGAATGAGACCATCAGACATTATTAGAAGTAGAGTTAGAGATCCCCCTACAGTAAATGATGAGACCATCATCTCTAACAGCAGAGAGAAGGAGAGAGAAGAAGAGAAAGAGAAGATCTGCTGAACTGACATACAGGGGCTGAGACAGAGGAGGTTTTTGTATGGCGTGGAGGCAGTCTGATTTACTGTGGTGATACGGCACAAAAATACATTGCACTGTCTTCAGCCTTCAGACCAGAGATGGAAAGGTTTCCATGACTGCGACCATTCCCATGAAGCCTGACCTTCTCCTTCACGTATTCTTCTGAATTGGGATAATTCACATTGAGATATCCCAGTAGTCTGAGAGTCCGGTTTCTGTCTTGTTTATACCAGAGCATGCGATCATAGTTGACAATAGAGTGTGAACAGCTGATCTCCTGATCAACCGAGCTTCCATGGTTCTTGATGAGAGCAGATGGATTCTGGTGAACCACATGTAAAGATGAACCTTTAGAGAGAGAGAAAATGCGAGACAGAGTGAGAGAGAGACAGAGAGAGAGGAGTGCAGGACAGGAGAGAAACATTTTAATTATTCCAACTTCAACTCCTCCGTCAGAAATGAATCTCTGTGACTTCACATGTGTCCTCACCCCTGGTCCAGGGCAGATTAGCCCAACAAAAGATGATTAAAATGATCATGCTGACACTAGAACAATGATCATCTAGTCCTGTAGTTAGTATCAGTCACTGTCCGTGATCATGTGTTAATAGTTTTATCATCTGTGATGAACTGATCAGGTGTTGGTTTATCAGAGGTTTACTGACCACATAACTCAGTGATGTCTCTAGAACACAGGCTGAGAGCCTCATACATGAGCAGGGTGAAGTCAGGAAGTGATGACACAAACACAACAGGCACCAGCTCCTTGCCTCATGTCAAGGGTGAATTCACAGCTCTCAGGTGACATAGCGCAGTGTTGCAGCGCCACCTGTAGGGCCAGTCATTCTCCATACATCTGTTAATTTATGAATGCTTCCGCATTAAATCAATAATAATTATGAACTTTGTATTGTTTAACATAGCTTTGAAGACTTTTCATCTGAATTCAAGGCATAGGGTCTTGGTAAAATGAGCATGGAATAGAAGTCCAGTGGCTATGAGAGTGTTTCCTGGACTTGATCCC
>JACXGI010017845.1:0-13939 GCA_016801175.1 Esox masquinongy
TGGTCCAGCAGTCTATGCAGTTTGAGTCAATACGACCACAGGTCTTCCCGCAAAAACTGCTGTCTCTCACAAAGTAACGCATACTCTGAGTGCCCAAAACATCTAGAAAAAAGTCAGACTTGTTTTAACTTAACTACAAAAACGTTTAAATAATTACTCTATAATCCACATGAAAAATCTATATTCCCTGTTGCTGCTGCATTTTTCTTGCTGCGTGAAAACTTTCTCAAGTTAAGATACAGCATCTGTACTCATGCTGTATCTTAACTTGAGAAAGAGCAAAGTTTTTGTCCATTAAAATTACATCAAATTGATCAGAAATACAGTGTAGACATTGTTAATGTTGTAAATGACTAAACACCAGTCTCAACATCAACAGTGAAGAGGTGACCCCGGGATGCTGACCTTCTAGGCAGAGTTCTTCCTCTGTCCAGTGTCTGTCTTCTTTTGCCCATTTTAATCTTTTCTTTTTATTGGCCTTTTGGAGATATGGCTTTTTCTTTGCAACTCTGCCTAAAACGCTAGCATCCCAAAGTTGCCTCTTCACTCTTGACACTGAGATTAATTTTTTGCAGGTACTATTTAATGAAGCTGCCATTTGCGGACCTGTGAGGTGTCTGTTTCTCAAACTAGACACTCTAATGTATTTGTCCTCTTGGTCTTTTTTGGACTGGGGCCTCACACTCCTCTTACTATTTAGTTTTACACATCGTAGTATGAGATCTTCAGTTTCTTGGCAATTGCTTGCATGGAATAGCATTCATTTCTCAGAACAAGAATAGACTGACAAATTTCAGAAGAAAGTTCTTTGTTTCTGGACATTTTGAGCCTGTAATCGAACCCACAAACGCTGATGCTGAAGATGCTGAACTAGTCTAAAGAAGGCCAGTTTTATTGCTTCTTTAATCAGCACAACATTTTTTTTGCGGCTCTAACATAATCACAAAAGGGGTTTTCTAAAGATCAATTAGCCTTTTAAAATGATAAACTTGGATTAGCAAACACAATGTGCCAATGGAACACAGGAGTGATGGTTGCTGATAATGGGACTCTGTACACCTATGTAGATATTCCATTAAAAATCAGCCGTTTCCAGCTACAACAGTCATTTGCAACATTAACAATGTCTACACTGTATTTCTGATCAATCTTATGTTATTTTAATGGACAAAAAATGTGTTTTTCTTTCAAAAACAAGGACATTTCTTGTTTTTGAAAGAGTGTATATTTGTGTTCAGTGTATCCTAACAACAAAGAATTCAGAGGGAACTGGACAAACATCACATACCAGGTAACGCTGTATCTTCATCCAAAGCATGTGGAATTCAACCAGACCCAACTTGCCACTTCCATCTCTCTGGAGACGGCTGTCAAGGGGTGTAAATTCAGGGTGCAGGAATGTCTACACAATACCCCAATGTGGGGTTCACTATGCGTCATGACTCTGGTATGGATTGGCTGGTTTAAATGTCTTAGACATCGTATGAACACTTGTGGAAAATGTCATGCCTGGTCTCAGATCCAGACGCGCTGTCTTGCATCTTGAATGGTCATAAGCCAACTTTAGCTGGCAAGACAACACAGATCTGGGACCAGGCTAGAAAATGACTGAGCAGTAGAGACATTCAGTTAGTGTGACAATTAGAGATGTAAAATTAAATCTTGTTTCTTCCACTGTAAAAGATACATCCACAAGGCTGACAATGTGACGTCCGGTTTCAAGACTAAATCCTTCAGTCTTGATATCAGCCCCTGGAAAACATTTGGACAGTAGAATAATTTAAAAATTGAATTAATTAAATAATCCAAAGTGATTCTATACATACAAAGTATATATCTTATAAATATAAAGTATTTATACAAAGTATTAATAAGTATTTATAAGATTGTTACATCTTACTTTTTGTGAAAAAGTTGTTTAGAATTTCAACAAGCTGGAACACAGTCACCTCGGAGTCCTGTGGAGCACAGAGATGGTCCTGAGCTTTTAAACACAAAACAGTCAACTCTGCTTATTATTGGGTGTAAAAAAACAGATAAAACTTACCTTGCCAGCAATCTGCTTAAATATTTCCTTGAACTGGGGATCCACGTCTTTCTCTGTTACTTTAGCCTGGGGAATAGGCACTCATCAACAAGCTTATTTTGAATAGATTAATAATAATCGACTCAGTGCTGGAAGTGGAGATGAAAATAGAATGAAGAAAGGAACGTATCAGATGAACAGCTTACCTCCTTGACCTTAACAGCGGCCACTTTTCCCATTTCACTGGAAAATGAAGACATATTTAGTTGCAGTTTTAGTCTTTATCTGCTAGGTGGTGCTAAAAGCTTGAAGACAAACAGTGCTATCTAATGTTAGGAAGTGTCACGTTCTCCATATACTGGCCCTGTCCATTTCTTTTCACCTGCTAGTTAATTGCACTCACCTGGTGTTCCAGTTCTGAATCTGTCCCTGATTAGAAGAGGATGAATACCAGGAGAGTTTGGGCCCTCGAGGAGTTGAGTAGCCCTGCCCTAGTCCTTTTCTTTATATACTTAGTAAAGAGCACACAAACAAAATCTAACTACTTCAGTAGCCATTTTCCCTAGACACTACAACAACCCCTAACTCCTTCACTAGCCACTTTCCCTAGACACTACAAGAAACAACCCTTAACTCCTTCACTAGCCACTTTCCCTAGACACTGCATGACATGATGTTACTCTTTTAGACATTTCTGAGAGAAGAAGTGTTCAGGAGGAGTTTCTACATGTGTGCTTTCAGACGTTTCTGAGGGAAGAAGTGTTCAGGAGGTGTTTCTACACACGTATTCATTGTGTTAGGAAGGTACCTGGTGGCAACATGTTTTTCAGAGAAAACCCTGAGGATGAAGTTGCCATTCTTGTGCGGCAGGAAGGTGGAGGGGATGATGACGTAATTTCCCGGCAGGAGACAGAAACGATCACACACCTAAAAATGATTTAAAAAACTGTCAAACTTGACTCAAAGCTCAGTTGTAAAAGAGGGTTTTCAGGACAACCTCCTAGCTCTGTCAATTAAGTTTTTCCCTCAAGGCAAAGCATTCTGTTGTTTAAGGTGAAAGTAAAATTGTAGTATACAGTAAAATGATAGTTACCTCTCTGCTGTCAGTGAAGGTCTTGCACATGGCCACTTCTTTCTGTTTCAGCAGCACGTCTGGTCCCAGGTGAATGTTAGCCTGGCCCTTATACTGACCAAAAGAGGAAAGAGGGGAGAGATCTTTACCAATGTACCAATCCTCTGTGTACCAATCCACAAGCATACAGTATGATATGGCTATGACATGGATATGATAATGTGATGGTCACACAGCTAGACACGATTCCAAAACGTCTATTTTCTTGAATTGATCGATGAATACCTGATCAGGAACCTATGAGAGAAAGACAGAAACAAAGATTTTAAATTCCAGAATTTAAACCATATTGAAAAATCGTATTGAGTTATATAGCCTACTGTAAACTGCCCAGAATAGATGTAAGATAATAATTTGAGCCAGTTTCCAATGGCAGTAAAATTAAATACTAATACAGCCACAGGAAAAGTTAACTGTTAGACTGATTATAATAATAGACCAAAATGTGTAGGGGTTGATAAATTTTTTTGCTAGGGACAATCAAATCTGAGAAATTGCCTCTAAAAGCCTTTTTAGAGGCAATTGAATACACTAGAACAGTGGTATTCAAACCTGGCCCTGGACCCCGTGAATACCCCTGCACTACAACAGAAGTATCAATGGAGATACTGCATCTGTAGTTGATTGTGTGGTCTACACTCCTGCAGAAGTCATGGGCACAGTATTACTGATGCAACATACCTTGTAGATCGCAAAGCCAATGGTGTTTAGGTTTTCTTGTCCCAGCTTGCGGCTGCGTCGTCCGTCTTTCTGCATCAGGCCGACCAGGAAGGTGCAGCCGTGTTTCCCGTCCACAGGGTCATCGTCCTCCTCCTCCAGGCACAACAGGAACTGGGGGTTGGAGCAGAACGTGGCTGGAAAGGAAGGTGTGCAAACAGAGGGGGATCAAGGCCCCTGAAGCGGTTTATTTAGACATTGATGGAGCCATGCTGTCAGGGTACCACAGGAAATTATATTTAGGGTTCAGTTTTTTGTTTTATTTTGTGCGACTTAATCAGTATTTTGTGCCATCCTCTGTATAGCCGGCAGAGCCTCAACAAATAGGTATTTCCAGAGTCACAAGAATATTAAACAGACAGACATTTTTCAAAAACATTTTGCTGATCAAATTTGTGAGTGAACAATTTCTTAAGTACAACAATGAAAGACCTGCGTTACTGTACTAAGAGTTTTTGGAGCTTTTGTTTGTGGTTTGTTTTTGCCCTCATTCGAAAACGAAGATGAGGAAGTCTGCGTCCGGTTGTGGTAAGTTTTAGCAGCAGCAAAAATGGTGTCTAGACAATTCTAAGCACAGTAATAGCTCAGTTGGTAGAGTACTGGGCGTGACAATCTGGGGAAGTGGGTTTGATTCCTGGCATGGCTGCACATGCTTAAAATGCACACACAAATGACCATAAGCTGCTAAAAAATATTTGTTAAGTTATGAACCAAACACAGCACACATTAACATGATGCTGGTGGTGGCAGCATCATGTTATGGGGATGTTATGGGAATGGGACACTTAGGATAAAAGGGACAATGAATGGAGCAATGTACACAAAACCTCTTCAGGAAAACCTGCCATATACAAGAAAGCTAAAACCGTGATAGACAATTACCTTTTAGAGTGATCATGACCCAAAGCACACAGCCAAATCTACAGTACAGTGTCAAGGGAATAAAGAAACATGAATGCCCTTGAGTGGCTCAGACATAACCTCCACCAAAATCCAATAGAGGATTTGTGGTATTCTTCAAAATTGCTGTCTATGGGTCCTACCCAAGGAACTTGTCAGAGCTTGAAACTTTTTTTTAAAGAATTGTCAAATTTAGATGGGTAAAGTTGCGACCAATCCATCCTAAAAGTCAATCTGTAATCATTGTCAAAGGTACCTTCACCAACTATAAACTCAGTTTTCTATTTTTAATATATAATTGAGGAAATGCAAATATAATTTTTATGCTGATGACACAATATTGTGTGCTATTGCTCCATCGCAGGCTCAAGCATTTGATCATCTTCAGTCAGATTTTTTACTCATACAAAAATCCCTGACAGATCGTAAGCTAGTGCTGAACGCAAGTAAAACTAAATATATACTTTTCTCTCCTAAGCAAAAAAATCAAAATGTAATTGATCTGAAGATTAACACTGTGGACGGTTCTATTATAGAACGTGTTCTGGCTTACAAATATTTAGGGATTTGGTTAAATGAATGTCTTTCATTCAAAACACATGTCAATGAATTGGTGAAGAAATTGAGGATTAAAATTGGTTTCATTATTGGAACAAAGCGTGCTTGTCTTACCGGTATAGAACTTATATCGTTGAAGCTACTTTTTTGTCGGTGCTAGATTATGGTGGTCTGCTTTACATGCATTCATTAGCTTGGGTTTTAAAACCTTTAGATGCAGTCTATCATTCAGCTTTGCGGTTTGTTACTGGTGCCAATTTTCACACACATCATTGTCTTCTGTATGGTTTGGTTGGTTGGGACTCTGGTTTCCCGGACAAACAGACACTGGCTGATGTTTGTATATAAGGCTTTAGTATATAAGCTGCCACGCTATCTTACCTCTAAGTTAAACTGGAGAAGTGGGCGTTATCAAACATGCTCTCAGGGTTGGCTGACCTTAGAGATCCCTTGGGTTAATTCAGAGTTGGGAAAAATGACATTTGTATACCATGCTCCTCATTCTTGGAACAATTTGCAAAAAAACCTTAGGTTAGACGGTTTGGTTTCTATTGGACAATTTAAAGCCATGACAAATGAGCTAAATGTTGTTAAATGTAATTGTTACTTGTAATTGACTTGTGTTTTTATCTCTTTTAATTTTGATGTACACAGGGCTCAGCTGTAAAAGAGACCTGGTCTCAGATTGATTTCTCTGTAAATAAAGGAAAGGAAGAAAAAAAAAGAAAAAATTGTACTAAAATTGTATAAAAAAAGAAAAAATTGTACACAATGGTAAAAAGTAATCTCAAATTTATGGTGTGTAGATAAGTAGATCATGAAACTGAGGTACAGACAAGAAAACATTTGAAAAAAGTTCAAGGGGTTGTAGAATTTCTATAGGTACTGTAATAATTACATAAGTTATTATATAAATTAAAAAAACATACTATTATTACTTAAAATATAGGCAAATTTATACTGCCAACGCATCTCTGAATGTCACTGAATGAAACGATGTAAAAGCGCTGTTTACTCTAAACACCACTATTGACATGTTCTGCTGTCTTGTAAAGAAACAGGTGGGGTATCGGCTGAGCCTGTTGTTATACCTGGATTAGAGGAAGACACGGCCCCTTCCTGCTTTCTCAATTCCTCAGACAGGCACATAACTCTCTCCTCTCTCCAACGCCTAGTAGTAGTTGTTTAAACTGTCAATACACTTCAACTTTCTGAAGACAAATGGTTGTTTATGTTTGTCTGTCTGGTGCAGGTTAATCTGCCTAGAGAAGGATATTTCATTGCCAAATATGTATTTTCATTATGCTAGGACGTAATCCAAAACTGAATTGTGAATGTGCAAATCCATAGGCCAGCCTATGTGTCAGGAGCGAAACCCTTTGCACTGCTTGAAATTGAAAAAATGTAGCGTATACCTTGAGCTTCACAAGCAGCTATCGACTTCTAGTAAAGAGGCAAACTTCTCCGTTAAACGATTTATATCCCAGAATGCTTTAAGACAGACCTGGATTGTTCCGACAGCCTCCGGCGGTAGAGCCCACCCTCCACACACCCTCGTACTGGTAGTGCCTCCAGCGACCCACTCCTTCACTGGTCAGCGTATCTGGAGTCAAGTTGCAGATCTCCAGTTTAGTGTACTGACGCAGGAAGTCAGAATAGGCCATCCTGAAGAGAGACAGAGGGTTGTCTAGACAAACTGTGCCAATCGCTGTGCAGAACCTGGTCTCACTTAAAAAATGCAGCAAAATCCATTTATATGACAAGCTAAGACCCTGCTCACAATGTGTGTCTAGGACACCCTGAAGACAGACAGATGAGGTAATTCATTCTCTGTATTGTGGTTTTATCTAGTGATAATATCTCAGTAGTAGCATAACCAGATACTCTGTGTCGAAGCTGTTTAACAACATGTTTTAAAATACTCAAACTCATTTTACGTCAGAATCTCCTAAATGATACCTCTAAACTAATTTACTTTTTAGTTTAGTATTAGTCCATCTTGCCCATAAAATTGCGCTATAGAAAGAGAATAGTTGTCAGAGACTTATTCGCCAAAATATAGATATATATCTATATATCTATATCTGGTAAACAACCAATTCATAAGGCATTATAAACACCTTCCTAAACCAGTCATTAAGCTTTATAAACATGCCATAACTTATGAGAAAGATCATCCTTATTTAAAGCGCCCCCAGGTTTTCAGCGCGTACGAGCACACTCACCAGAACTCCCCATCCTCAGCAATATTATCCAGTCTGAGTTTTTCTTCTGGAGTGACATATTTCCATTCTGTGGAGCTGGTAAAAGGAAAACAGTAATCAGTGTTGTTGTAGCATCTGATTCATCCATTTGGAACATGGCGGTAAGGTGACAAGTGTGCCAGGGCAGAGGTATTCAGCCCTCACTTCAGGGGAGACTTGAGGAGAGGGCTGAATATCATCACATCACAGCTAGTTAAGTAATGACTCACTTGTCACTCCAAGGCCCGACCCATTCCACGTTTCCCCAGGGGTTCCTGATGCGAACCAGCTGGACCGGGCTTCCCCGGACATGGACCTGGATGGAGGACAGGAGACGGAATCCATTTAGGATGAGTTGGCACATCCCAGTCTTTAAACTCCTTTAAAGCACTGATGCTACAGTCAGAGGTTTTTAAACCCAGAGTTGCAATAAAATGGAACACTTCAGTGTGAGGCTGAATACTGTGTGAGTGTAAAAAAACATTTTCATAAGTCTCTGTGACTCGATCAACATGCAGTGCTGTTTCCCCTCTTTATTGTTTGATTTTTAAATAGTATGTCACTCAGGCCCAACACAGTCAGACAGTATGGACTTTTAATGTGTAAACTTGGAAATGTGTGACTTTGTTCGTCAGCTGTAGCAGCTTGTAGCACTGCGTGTCATATAATACACTGTGTTTATAAATATGTGAATATCACAAGATGAAGTTCCATGTAAATGGACAAGAAAGTGCATTGTATCGTGTAGTCTGGGAGACTGAGAATGCGGGAGACCCCATTGGGAGAACGGGGCGGGGGTTTGAACCCAGGGTGGGTGGTAACACCCCAGAGTACATCATGAAGAGTAGGTACCTCTTCAGCACCAGTGACTGAATACGCATGTCCCTTCACCAGTTTAAGAGCCGTCACGTTTTCAGTTTCATAGGCGCTGGTGACCTGAGGGAAGACACACGGGGTGACATCGGGGTCTCAATCAACCAAACAAACAACCAATCGAATATCTAAATGCAGCCTACGTCGATGGAACAGCCCAGCAGAGAGCCGCGCTCCAAGGCCTTGACCATGATCTGGAAGAGAGAGGTAGGAGCTTTGTTCAGCTCGTAGGTCTCCGCTATCCCTCCTGTGAAGTCCTCAAAGCCCTCAATGGTGGAGCCTCCAGACAGAGCCTCATAGCAACCATTCACCCTGAGAGACAGACAGACAGACAGAAAGAGAAAGACAGACAGAGAGAGACACAGACAGACAAAGGTGGAAAGATGGACGGGTCAGACAGAGAAGTACAATGTAACCCCCCCCAAAAAACAGACATTGTTGTGAAGAACTTAATGTACTGTGTATATTTATGTTGTAGTCCCTTGGATGACAAGACTTCAGTCAATGGATTATGGTGTCCCTTACTTGGCGTAGGCCTTCTCCAGCAGGGCACTCCAGAACTCAGAGCCCTCGGCTGAGTGGACAAACAGCAGCTTTCCATCTCTGGTGGGCAGCTGGTCATCTATGACCACGTCCACCCACTCCCCAAACTGCCAGAACTGGACCACAACAGATTTTTAGTCACCTTGGATACAAGAAAATGCTAAATAATCAGGAAGTCATTTTGGATTAACTACATGAAATTATTAACTGAAACGATTAATAATTAAAACTCAGATTCCCTGACCCTTGACTCCTGACCTGGAAGTGGAAGATGCCGGCGTAGTTGTCAGTGAAGCTCTGATCAGGAGGAACGACCCGAGCCAGAACATCCTGGTCCAGGGTCAGAGAGGCGATAGCAGCCAATAGCCAACAGTCACCTGGAACACAAACACGCATACATTATATGTCTATAAACACCCATCATGGCAAACACGCATACAACATAAACACCCATCAAGACAAACACGCATACATCAGACATCTATAAACACCCATCATGACAAAGACGCCGTACAGAAAATATACATTATTATGATGATTAGTATTAATCTGTTGTGAGAACCCACCAGAGGAGAAATTACCCTAAAGTAAAGAATATGGCACAGACGGTCAAATGAGGCTCTCTGTATAATACCTCCAGACGGTCTCCTACAGATTCGTGGTGGAGGGGCGTAGTGTGTGTTTATAGGTTTACTATACGCTGTGGAGTATATATTTGTTCTGTGATCGCCGGTGTAAATGTTTTAACTGTCTGGGGTTCCTGCCCAGTTTTGTCAACATTGCTGAGCTGTCTCCATTGTCCCGGGTTTGGGACCGTGACACAAGCAGGATGTAGGCTAAATGTTCGTATTCTGGTGGAGCCAGGTGAGCAGGCATGCAGGTTTGTGATCATTATGCTCTTAGACCACACATCTGTAGCCTTTTTTCTTAATTCTTCATGCTCTACTGCAGTGCGGAAACAAAGCTGAGGATTACAGTGAAGATGATCTTGGGATTATAGTATTTTGTAGCATCGAAGCTTTGTGAAATAGTTCTTACCGAGCTCTCCCTGGCAGATGTCGGTCCTGGTGGCACCATTATCAATGAATGTGGGATTTGAGCAAAGCTCCTTCAGAAATCAGAGGACAAAGCTATTAGTCAAAACTGTCATTTTCTATCAAATGTATACATAATAACTTAATAAATATGCATAATTGCTTCCAAAAGTATGTTAATTTGGTATATTTAACTGAAATATGCTAATTAGGTATATTTAAGTACTTAGTTCTGCTTTTCTGTTATTAAAAGATGTAGGTGTACCCCATGAACAGAATAAGGTGGGTGTAAAGTATGCTGGTCATTAAAAAAACCCAGGTGAAAAAAAATACCCATGTGATTAAACCACTGTATGACATCATAATCAATGAGGAAGTAGCAAGTATTTGCGAACATGGTGTGTTTGAACCTACAAGTTTGAAAGGGGGGGAGGCGGGTGAAATTCTCTGATTGACGCTATGGCCAGACCTACATGATAGGCATCAACAACATAATTTGGGTTGACAGGTTTTTAAAGATATTTCTTTGTTAATTCTGTATTTGCGTGAGGAAAGAGTTAATGCTGAATGAGCAGTGGGACAGATTCAAACCCACACTGCAGCAGTTCATATGAACAAGTGGCCCACACAACCTGAATTACATTTTCATAGTGAGCATCTCTGGGCATTGCAAGTGTATACAAGTGTATAAGTGTATTCTACCAACTAAGCTACTGAGGGCCCGCTAAGCAAGCACAGTTAAATATTGAGGGGCAAAGTCATATCATAAGTTACTGATTGAGTCTTACAGCAAATATGTGACAAAGGCAGAGGAATCTATTTGTCATTAAAGCACCAATTACAGACCAATCACAGACCGTTTCTTTGGAATGTTTAACAGGCCAAAATAGAGTAAATTATTTTCTACATGATACTGAATTGAAAATGATCCTTGAGGTCTGTATATGGAAGTTAATGAAGCAAATCAGACTGAATTGAAGTGTCTCAAGTTTTGTTTACAGGTTTAATAATCACTTCAGTCATACTGTAAAGTATGACTGAAGTGACTAAAACAAGCAATGCAAAATCCATAACGTTGTTTTAGAAAAAGTTTTCAAGAAAACATGGACGTTGAATCGAATTGACTTGAATCTTCCTCTATAAAACTACTTCATATTCACTTGTAAGTTGTGGCCATTTGTTCATTGCAAACTGAAGTAGAATTCCTTTTGTAGACCCTTCATAAATATTTAAAATGACAAACAAAAGATTTGAACATCTTTTTCAGAAAATTGAAAGTTAGGATGTGGCGACCTATCATTCAGACTGCCTGTAATTATGCTCCTAAACTAAAATGCCTTCTGCTGACCTTTTACAAACCTTAAAAATTACAAAAATATGATTTGCACGTCCATTTTAGACTCTGTAACTTAAATAAAGGAGGGTTTAACATCCATAATATCTTGTCATCTCTAGTGAAAAGAGACATTACAGTGTTTTACTAATTACTGTTTTTACATCGGCCAAGCCTTTACTCCAAAATTTTCAATTTTCACCGAGAGTTAAACCTCACAGATGTATGCTATACATTCAGTTTTCCTCAAAACCTTGATGCAACATCTATAAAAGTTTAATTTCATTTATGTCTCCAAAACACCAATATTTGTAAGTCCCCAACTGTTATGTAGACTCCCCAATGTGCTACAGAGAAACCTATGAAAGATGTCATGTTTAATTTATCTTTTTTTACAGTTGTGGTTAGGTGTCCAGATGTACAGTTTAGTCCGTGTCACTGGAATCATGTAAACACTTTAATTCAGAGAGTTGAAAAGAACATTTCAATAATAAAACACCTTCCAAATTCCAGTTTAACCACTGCACATAACGTAAATTAGGATGGTCAGTCGGCAAGCATATTGAATGTCACTGCCCACGGTTCAAAATCTCAGGTTACCATTATCCTGTGTTTAGGGTTTCATTCTCTTTGAAAGGTTCCATTGTTTCTACAGGGTTGCACCTGCCTAAGCAGGTGTGCCAGAAGGACAGATTTCGCTGTTATTTTCTAGTCACGCAGAAGTCAAGTATAGTAACTGTAGCCACCATAAAGGTGACCCAGTATGTTTACTACGACTAGCTGCTGGAGATTTTTTTAATTCTTGAATAACACATTGCACAGAACACAATACAAGGAACATGGATTCTGACCGAGGTACTTGTGTTGACACTGGCGTCAGGTTCCATGACAACTGCAAGCAGGCTATAGGGTTGTTTACACGGGCAGACTTCAAACTTTTGTTCATTATAATCTGTCTACTGATGTGTGAACAAAGATCAGAATGTGTTTACCTGTGTAAACGGAGACCTAGTTGTCCCGGACAATAGTCCTCAAAAGACATGGCTTTAATAATGAAGTACTGACCGCTGTTTGTCAGAATATGACTCAGGCAGGTGTCATGGTTCCAATCGTGGAGTGCAAAGGATTTTTAAAAGGATCAGGGATAAAGGATCTGACCAGGATGGATTGTTGCCTCTGAACTTACCAGAACAATTAGACAGCATTTGTCCTTCTATGAAAACCATTTAGTTAACATTTATACCAATATATTGTACAGGTGCCAAAAATAACCCTGTGACAACAGGAAGTGTTTTCCTTTTTTTTCAGGGTTGATAGAGTTTTGGTCAGGGCAAATCAGACACTTTACTGTAAATAACAACATTTAAAGGCCTTTTCAAATCTTGAATTCACTACAAATTTGCATTTCTTGCTGTACAGGAAACTTTAGCTAAATATATTTATATCCCTGTAAGATAGGGCAGTAGCATATAGTCAGTGAGAACTAAGTACTCTACAGCCCGTTGTTTAACAGCTGAAAACACTGGCATTTATTTTTACAAACTCTCAATGAACTGAAAGGCATTTATAAGAAATCCCCCCCAAAAATATTTCAAAATTTACCATTGAAATAACTTCCTGAATTGACTCAGTTTCGGTTGTATGCTAGCCCTGTGAAATAACATTATATTATCTCCACGGCCAGTGTCTCTCACCCTGGGTCTCTTCCACTGCAGCCCTCTGGTTTTTGAGGAGTACCTCCCCAGCTCCTTGTACCCCAGGGAGTTGCTCTCAGCTGGGAACATGGGGTCCTCGAACAGCCTCCCACTCTTCAGACATTCCTGGAGCAGTTTCTCGTAGTCCTGCTGAAGGAACTTCAGCGCCTGCTGGTTTGTGCCCGCACCCTCATCCCTCTCCATCTGACGGGCCACTCGACCTACCATCGATGTCATCCTGGGGCCTGGAAGTTGGAAGGTCGGCCTGAAGAGATTTAGTAAGGGTTCGGAGGTTGCTGTGGGGTCCCTGCTTGTTTGGCAGCAGACAGAAGACGTATGCTGACGGCTCTGATAAAGAGACTGCAGAGTCTAAAGTAGGAAATCCTATTGAAAGGAACTGTAGTGACTGTAGATGAGGTCCATTTATATGTTGGGTGATCTCTGGATGATCTCTGGATGAAGTGGTGGTTGGCCCCTCCCTCAGTGCAGTAGAATGGAGTTGTCTTTAGCTGCAGGAGTTTAAGTGCCCTGTGGTAATGCCATCTCGGACACACACACACAAACACACACACACACACACACACACACACACAAACACACACACATACACTCACATCGTAACGTACACACACCACATAAGACACACTATCACACAAACACCTCACCTATTAACCTACTCCTTAAGTTGCATATGAAGTTATTTCTCCTTTAAAATACACCACCAAGGCAGGAGCCCAGAGCTAAGGGAGGAGCTAAATGGGTGGGTGGGCAGAAGCACATAAAAACAGCAGCAACCCACAGCAAACGCACCTAACTGCTGCTATCTGCCTGGATGTCACAGACACACAAACACACAAACAAACACACACACACACACACACACACA